>JAJOOR010013352.1:0-43219 GCA_036250505.1 Solanum acaule | reverse complement strand
CCCCCCCCCCCCCCCCCCCCCCCCCCACAACAATCCCTCCGTCCTTTTATTTTTTAAAATTCTTTTATAAAATATTTTTAAAATTAAGACCTCACCCCCTTCCTATTCCTTCCTAAAAGAATTGATATTATTTTTTTATAAAATAAAATTCTACACATCCCGTCTATCTCATCGCTTCTAATTTTTTTTTTTTACATTTTTCTCATTTTGTTTTAGATGTGTACATATATTTGTAAGAAAATATTTTTTTCACTTACGTATTGAATATAATAGAAATAAAATTTATTTTAAAAAAAGTTTTGGGGCAAGAATAAAAATATTTTTTTTAAAAAAATAATATATATATATATATATATATATATGTGTGTGTGTGTGTTTAATACCAAAAGGAAAAAAAATTAAAGGGAAGGGTGATGTGGGGTGGAATAAAATTATTTTTTTTAAAAAAAGTTAAAATAATATCTAAATTATTATTTGAAGGGATTGGGGGGAGGGGAGATGAAGTAAGAATTTTTTTTAAAACTTTTATAAATGATATTTTTAAAAAAAAACAAAAAAAAAAGCTAAAAACTTGGGATGTGGGAGTACGATGAGAGGAAAGGTAAAGTGGGGTAAAAAAATATTTTACATTTTATTTTATAATTTTTTTAGGGAATAATAATACTTTAATTTTTAACTTTAACTAATACTAATAATTTATTTATTTTTTGTCAAAGTGAAATGTATTGTTCATGTGGAGTGTAATATGATATTTGTTTAAAATAAAATAGAAAGTGTATTACACACACTAAGATGAGAGTGTAATTAAAGAGAAGTGTATTTTTCAAATTAATAAGTGATAGTTTAGATATTAATAAAACTCCAAAAAAATAATTTAAATGTATTTTTGACTCTTATAAATAAATTTAATGTGACATGTGATGTCAATTAGGAGACAGAAATGATTTTTCAAACACTCTCGCTTATCAGGTAGAAGGATTTCATCCGATAATGTTTAGCTTTTTTTCTAAATAAGACAAAAGTCACATCAACTGAGTATACAATTTTATTTTGTTTTTTGTTTTTTATTTGATGTTTGGAGCTCATATTGGAGTTCCGATTAAATTTGGATCATTTTCTGCAGGGCTCATTCGGGGTGACACTCATAACAGGATTTTCTTCATATCCAGAACTCGAATTTGAGATCTCTAATTAAGGATGAAGCGCTCCTATCAGTGCACCACAACCCACGTTAAAAAGATAACTATACTCTTATTGAAATCTACAACCGCTAAACTCAAAATTTCGAGTAGGGATTGAGGAAGATCATCAGCTTTGGGTTTAATCATCCAAATACAGTCTTTGTTTTATATATTTGTGGAGTATTTAATTATTATTTTTTAAAATTTTTTGATTATATATGTATTTTATTAAATTAATTTATATAATTATTTGATATTATGAATAGTATGCAAAAAAAATTAACTTAAATTATTAATGAATAAAATATTTATTTGGTTTCCTTGTTTGAAAGAGAAAAACAAGGAAGATTTAACATATTTTGCGCAACATTTTTCTATTACGGAATTGGACATTGATATAAAATGAAATGAAACGGGACAAGAAAATTTACATATTTATCATTAAAATTTATTAAATATATACCTAACAAATTACAACATTTAAATTAAGGTCATTTGTTGTAGTGTTAATTTGCTTGGAAATATAGGGACAAAATGTGAATCTCTACAAGTCGAGAATTGCTTTTACAGATGGTAAAGAAAGACTTATTTTGAAAGTAAAGAAATAAGTGAAGGAAATCATGTCAAATAATTTTTATTTCAGAGTAATAATTTTAAAATCATTTAATCAATACCACCTAAAATTTATAAATATTAGTAATATTTATCAAGTATTTACTCCCTCCTTTCCATTTTACGTGGCACTTTTCAGATTTTGAGATTCAAACAAGTCTATCTTTGACCATAAATTTTTTATAGATCTTTTAAATATTTTGAATTATCAATTATTGTAATTAATAGTACTTTTTATACGTAGTTTATAAATATATAAATTTTATTTCAAAAAAATTAAAAATTTCATGCATAAATTCCTTATCAAACATAAACTGTTTGACTCTCGAAAAAACAAGAAGTGTCACATAAATTTAGATATAGAGTATTTAACACTTAATACGATGATTTCATGTAACTTGTGGTGGAGCAGTAGTAGACTATCGGCCTTCTGCCCAACTACTAGGGAGTATATATTATGTTCAAAAACTCCAAAAGTATTACATCACTTCCCCATACACATTAAACACGTACAATACCCCGAAAATTTTGTCCATAAAGTTGTCAAAAAAAAGAGCAAAAAAGCAGAAGAAATGGAAGCATCAATTCTGCAACTACTACTTCTACTATCACTTACATCTTGCACAATTCTCTTTTACAAAATCAGAGGCCGACGACGATGGCGTCGGCCTCCATCTCTCCCTATAATCGGTCACCTCCATCTCCTCACCGACATGCCCCACCATACCTTCTTCCATCTCTCTCAAAAACTCGGCCCAATAATCCACCTTCAACTCGGCCAAATCCCAACTCTAATCATCTCTTCTCCTCGACTAGCTGAACTCATCCTCAAAACAAATGACCATATCTTCTGCAGCCGCCCACAAATCATTGCAGCTCAATACCTCTCCTTCGGTTGCTCCGACATCACTTTTTCACCTTACGGTCCTTACTGGCGCCAAGCTAGAAAAATCTGCGTAACGGAATTGCTCAGTTCAAAACGAGTTAACTCGTTTCAATTCATACGAAATGAGGAAATTAACCGTATGATACAATTGATTTCGTCTCATTCTGATTCCGAGTTATCGTCTGAACTAGATCTGAGTCAGGTTTTTTTTGCTCTTGCGAATGATATTTTGTGTAGAGTGGCGTTTGGGAAGAGATTTATTGATGATAGATTGAAAGATAAGGATTTAGTGAGTGTATTGACGGAGACACAGGCATTGTTAGCGGGGTTTTGTTTAGGGGATTTTTTTCCAGATTGGGAATGGGTTAATTGGTTGAGTGGGATGAAGAAGAGATTGATGAATAATTTGAAGGATTTGAGAGAAGTTTGTGATGAGATTATAGAAGAGCATGTAATGAAAAGGAGAGATGATGATCCAAACAGCGATGGTTCAGAAGATTTTGTTGATGTATTGCTGAGGGTTCAGAAAAGAGATGATCTACAAGTGCCCATCACAGATGACAACCTCAAAGCTCTTATTCTGGTATTTATTCAAATTCACTTTTCTTGTATAGAAATCGAAGTATCATTTTTTAAATATTATACCATTATCATACTAATTTAATTCGGTATTGTTCGCTATATTGAAGTTCGATTTTGGTATTCTATCGTATGGTAAATCGGTAACCATAATTTGTTCAACTTCGACTAATATATAGTTGTATAATAGATTATTATGACTTCGACAATTAAAAAAGATGTATCATACTAACTCATTACACATGTAGAAATATATATGCAAAATATAGTACACAACTCTTTTGTTAATCAATCACAATTCAAATGCATTTCAATCAAAATAGAGTAGTCAAAGTTTTAACTTCTAAACATTTAGTTTATACCCATACTAGGTTGCATATTTGTTAGTATTTTAATAATATATATGTTATTTATGTAGCTATATACTTCGGTATGTATTCGATATTTCGGTATGTTATTTCTAAAAATCAAATATCGTATCGATAAATTAAAATGTATACCATATACCACACCAAATACCATAATACCAACCACGGTATTAAAAATTTCAATATGGTATGGTATTTTGGTAGATACCTTACCATGCTCACCCCTACTTCTACAACTAACCTAGAGGCAAAGTCAGAATTTTAACCTTATGGATTTTGAATTTTATAATAACGATTTCAAGTGTCAATAATTGAATTCTAAACTTAATATTTGTACATATTTAATAAACATATTAATACAAATGCAAAAATTACTGGTTTGGTTGAATCAGTACCGGAACTTGTAGCTCCGCCACTGCTACTGACACAATTATACTTGAAACTACAGGATATGTTTGTGGCTGGAACAGATACATCAGCAGCTACACTAGAATGGACAATGACAGAGTTGGCTAGGCATCCAAGTGTTATGAAAAAAGCACAAGATGAAGTAAGAAATATTGCAGCTAATAAAGGAAAGGTAGAAGAATTTGATCTTCAACATCTTCACTATATGAAAGCAGTAATAAAGGAGACAATGCGACTACATCCCCCTGTCCCTCTTCTAGTACCTCGTGAATCCATCGAAAAATGTACTCTCGATGACTATGAAATACCTGCAAAAACTAGAGTCTTGATCAACACCTATGCCATTGGAAGAGATCCAGAGTATTGGAACAATCCTCTTGACTACAATCCCGAAAGGTTTATGGAGAAGGATATCGATTTCAGGGGACAAGATTTTAGGTTTCTACCGTTTGGAGGAGGGAGAAGAGGTTGTCCAGGTTACGCTCTTGGATTAGCTACAATTGAGTTATCATTGGCTCGTTTGTTGTATCACTTTGATTGGAAATTGCCTACTGGAGTAGAAGCTCAAGATGTCAACTTGTCTGAGATATTTGGATTGGCTACTAGAAAAAGAGTGGCTCTAAAGCTTGTTCCAACCATCAACAAGTTATACCTACTCTCTGATTAAATTATTTGCTGTTCAATGTTGATTGTAGCCATGGGAAGCTTAACAATATGGTGGCATAAAGTCAACCTTAATAAAAGGCCTAAAATATTTTCAATAAAATTTAGTTTTTATGTGTGAAATGAGAGTGAAGGAGAAAAGCAGGGAAGAATGAAAAAGAATGTGCATCTTCAATTATTTAATACCTTTTTGTTATTTGGCAGAACAGATGACAGGAGTAGTCATGCAAACAAGTTCAAAAGAGAAAAACTGGATATAAGTTAGATAACGATGTCCAAAAAATACCCCGTGAAATAAAATTGACCTTTGTAACACCTTCATCTCACGGCTCTTAAATGGCGTTAATATTTCTACTTTCTTTTGTTATTCTGTTACAAAATAACAGTTACATGGATATGATACCGTATAACTTCACAATTGCAAATTGTTATCTGATACAAAAAATAAATATGAAACTCCAAAAGGGAGAATAACATTACATTAGCAACAGCTCAACCACATCAAATTTCTGGTATTTTTTGTTTCTTCTCCTAGAGTATTATCATAATGAGAAATAGTATATTTCTTGCCAGCTTCTACAACTTTACAGGATGGGGCAGAAAAAATCACCCTGCTATTAAAAGTGAAACATAGCTCTAGTTTATATCAGCTCTGTTGTCAAGAAAAGCTTGTATTGATGGTTCCCTCCCAAGAAAATCTGACAACATTTCAAGGGGGTCTTTTCCTCTTCCTGGAGCCAATACCTATCACAAAGCGAAAATATTTTTTTTAAGTGCCAAAAAGGACAGTTTTCTCATGTCATTACTTCAGAAAATGCATGAGCAATTCAGCAAGGAGCTTAGGATGAGATCTCCCTGACAGTTTTTAGAAACTGCACTCACTTTACGAAGGAACACAAAGACTTCCTCAACTCGAGTCTTGTCATGAAACGAAAAGACCTTTAATAATAAGTGAAACTCAATACTCATAGTCAGAAAGGCCCTAATATTTCAAGGAGCAGGGGCTTATATTGCAATCGTAATTAGAGAATGGGGGAATTGCATGTAGACAAGGTTCTCTATTGTTCAGTGAAATTTTAAGTTTCACCTTTACTGGCCCTTGGAGGTGGTGTCAAATTGATAGAAACATAGCTGAATGTGGATGACACAGCAGTCCTAGTGGCTTAGGGGGGTTCAGTTGGTTAGATATGAAATTTGGAAATTTTGAAAAACATCTGAGGTACATGTCAATGGTAATCTAGGTTTTGCAACTATTGCAGTATTGGACATATCAGGCTATGTTACTTCAAAATCGGATGTCCCCGAAGGACAACTTGTGCCTCCGATAATCACAAAAAGAAGAGGAAAATTACACCTCTTATTGCAAAAGCTAGTTCTGGTCTTTAAATATGCAAAAGAAAAAGTGATCTATCAATGTTAGGTTATTTATTAGGATCACCCAATACTAATCACTCAGGTTTTAGGAATACTAACCCATCCGTGCAGAATCAGACATCTATATGTGTTAAGTGGATTACCATAAGTTACTGACAAGGAAGCCGAAATATTGTCAATCTAAACATGAAATCCAAGTAAGGTAAATGGAGAGTAATCTCAGGGATGTACTTGGTACCTTATTCCTAAATTGCAAGCCTGCTTGCAGGTTGAAAATATCATCATGAAACTTCGAGGCAAATATATCAGCAGCAAAAACCTAGGGAGAAATTGATTAATTTATCAAAACCACAAAACATATATCAAATAGAACATCTATATTCCAAAAAACTGCTGAAATTCTGGAAAATTAATGAGAAAGCATGACATGAGGTAGCTCGTGATGCATTTAGCAAATTTGACTCTCCATCCATGTCATTTTATATGGCCATGTTTGGTTGGGCATGAGTTTAATATAACAAAGAAAGAAAGACTTTTAGAACATACCAAAAATGTCCTTGGAACTTGTGATCTTAAACATGTCATGATATTTCTATGGTCATATGAGCATGTCATGAATGGTAAATAGAAAGTTCAAAGTTAGAAATTTTGAAGTATATAAAGGTGTCATCCCTTTTGGAACAAACAATAAAAATGAGTGCCATATAAAAGAAATAGAGGGAGTAAATGGAGGAAAAGAAAACATGTATCAAAAGCTGTTAGGCTTTAGGAACACATCCATGAATGAAAAACTTGTTAAGTAAACATTACAAACAAGGATGAGCAGGACACCTCACTCCAGATGTGACTGTAGCAAGTGGCCTCATAGCCAATAGCAGTTCGTGGAAAACATGAAGCTGGGTTTATTCCTCTTAGAAGCGGTAATCCTACCATAACCTGAAGAAAAGAAGAAGAGTTAAGCACACAAATATTAGTTTTCTTCCAATAAACAAGAGTGACAAATCATACCTTCGGATAGAGATGCTTGAACAGCCCATTAATATCAACATTCTCAGTTGAATGAATAATTTGATCGAATAGACCTGAAAAGATGAATATAAGCTTCAGTTAAGTGACTCTGAAATGTAAAGCGACAAATTCTTAGGTTTGTGCTTTTCTCTACTTCACTAACCAACCTTCAACTGTCCAAAACATTTGTTTAATATATTCCCAGCTAATATAGTTTTAAGGATTTAAGCATGACAACAGTCATTGCTCCAACATCTTCCGAGTGGTGAGTGCAGTGCCCACCCCTCCCCCTCCGTATACAACAACAACAGACCCAGTGTAGTCCCACAAAGTGGTCTTTGGGGAGGGTAGAGTGTACATAGACCTTATCCCCTACGGCCTACCTCAGAGGTAGAAAGGTTGTTTCCGATAGACCCCGGCTTGACGAAAAATTGTCCAAAGCAGTCCCAAAAAGGAATAACAGAAGTACAAGAAACAACAGATAATAATAAAAACAACCTATAGCAACAGAACAATAACTACAACAAAATAATACGATAATACAAGAAACATGTAGTAACGAAAATCAAGGGCCAAGAAACTACAAGAGCACCACTACAACTACTAACATGAACGGAAGACAAGACAACGCACTACTACCTACTAACTTTCTACCCTAATTTGTGTCCTCCACACCCTCCTACCTAAGGTCATGTCCTCAAAAATAATCTGAAACTGTCATGTCATATCTAATAACCTCTCCCCAATACTTCTTTGGTCTACCTCTGCCTCTCTTGAAACCATTCATAGCCAACCTCCCATATCTCCGCACTAAGGCATCCTTGCATCTCCTATTCACATGCCCGAGCCTTCTCAACCTTGTCCTCCACCAAAATCACTCCTACCTCGTGTCAAATATCCTCATTTTGAATCCTATCTCTCCAAGTATTCCCCCACATCCATCACAACATTCTCATTTCCACAACTTTCATCTTCTGAACGTGAGAGTTCTTAACTGGCCAACACTCTGCCCCATACAACAAAGTCGGTCTAACCACAACTCTATAGAACTTGCCTTTTTAAGTTTTGGTGGCGCCTTCTTATCACACAAGAATCTGGATGTGCCTCTATTTCGTCTACCCTGCACCAATACATGTGGGTGACATCCTCGTCAATATCCCAATTCCCCCTCCGTATACAAAAGAAAACTAAATAAAAAAGACATCTACATCAAATATTTGTAAACCAACAACTATTTCCCAGTGTGTATGGTAGCATTCTAATAATTCATGAGTCCTACCAAAAGTTCCCTAAGCAGAGTGTTATAAAAGTTCTATGCACATGTGTATTTGGTAATTGTGTAAATTAATTAGCATCATTTGAGGAGACTTTATTTTTCCTTTTACTAACGTAATTATAGGTATAGAATATTTTCTTTTATTGTAGTTGTTCTTAATTAGTTAGGATTCACTTGTATAACTACTCATTCTCATGGGAAGTAAAGACATACTGAAATACAAAGAAGCTTTTTTTTCCTTCCCAAGTTCTACATGAAATCAGAGCCATTGTTGCCTTTTGAGGTGAATTTTTCTCCCTTGCAGCATTATGGTTCCTTTCTTACAAAAAGAGATCGAGCTTTCTCCCTACTTGAAGCTGTCCAGAAAGGCTACTTCCAGGAAAAGAAAAATCGAGATTCTTAATAGCTTCGGTTCGCTTGTCAATTAAGAGACTACTCACCAAGTTTCAGGTATTTTAAATCCTCGGAGCTAAGGTTCTGAATGAGGCAGACCTGGTTTTCCGGCGAGACAGATTTGTACGTCAATTTTCCAGTTTTTTCCTTCTCTAAGGAACTGATTTGAAGATAATTTCCTTCTAGAGTTTTAGAAAATTCTAATTTCTGATTTGGAGTACTATTAAAACTATGAAGGACATAAAGACAGTGGAGAATAATATTCTTCCACAAATCAATGTTGTGAAACTAGATGCGGCTGTACGTATCTTGCTTGCTCAAAGTCTTGTTTTCTCTATATTAAATCTAAAAAATTACTTGGTTATATTAGTGGAGTGAATAAACAACCTACCACATCTAATAATGGTCTATGGGATTTCGAGAATTCAATTGTTATGACATGACTTTTGAATACTATGCACCCCTGAATCTCTAAGCAATATTTATTGCTTGATACTGCTTAAAAGATCTAGATTTCAACAAAGTGTGTTTGCTCTCTCAAGGGTAATGATGCTCAGATCTTTGAGATTTGTAAGTAAATTAATGCATTAAGTAAGGTGAGTTGACTATCACTAATTTATTATACTAGGAGAGATAAAATTAGAAACGAGAATATATAAGACAAGGTGGGAATGGCTTTAGTGGAGGACAAGATGCAGAAAGCAAGATTGAGATGGTCCGGGCATGTGATGATTGATGAGGAGATTCATAGATACCCCAGTGCGGAGGTGTGAATGGTTCGCTATAGATGGTTTTAGGAGAGGTAGAGGTAGACTGAAGAAGTATTGGCAAGAGGTGACTAGAAAGGGCATGCTACAGTTTCAACTTACGGAGGATATGGCCTCAGATAGGAGGTTGTGGAGGACACGAATTAGGGTAGAAGTTAGTAGGTGGGAGTGCATTGTCTTGTTGTCTGTCCATGCTAGTAGTCGTAATATTACTCTTGTAGTTTCTTGTCCTTCAATTTCTGTTACTACCGGTTGGATCATGTACTTCAACTATCATATTGTTTTGTTGTAGTACTGTTCTATTACTATATGTTTTTCTTGTACTTCCATATTTCTCTTTCTGAACTGCTTTGGACTATTTTTCTCAAGTCCATGGTCTATCAAAAGCGGCCTCTCTATCTCTCAGGTAGGGTTAAGGTTTGCGTACAGTCTACCCTCCTCAGTCCTCACTTTGTAGACTACATTGGATATGATGTTGTAAGTGGTTTATGGAAGGAGATTGACTATTATCCGGATTTCCAAGCTAAGTGTACAGATCATATAGCTCTTTTTTAGCAATTGGTTGAAAGGAAAGGATCTATAATTTTATGATCAATTTGAACCAGAGTATGATCAGATCGAGGTTCAAGTTCTTGGCAAAGTTCCTTTTCCTTTTCTTGAGGATGCATACTCCTACGTTTAACACGAAGAGAGCCGACAAGCTGTCTTGTTGTATCAGGCTCCCATTAACAAGTCTGGGTTAACCATGTTTCATGACCGACCAAAGGAAATCACTCCTAATAAAGATTACTTGCATTGTGATTATCATGGAAAACTAACAGTGTTATCAAAAGTGAAAAGCATAAAAAAGCTCCAAGGTCCATTGGAGATTTAAGTGCAAAGCGCAAATAAAGCGTGAGTTTTACAAAAAAAAGCACAATGGAGACAAAATGCAAATATATATGTTTGGATATAATCCAAGACTAATAATAATAATCATGAATAAAAAAAAAATGGACAAAAGAATTGAAAAAAATTTAGAATAATTTAAAACATCGATTGAAAATTAGGATGAAGTAAAACATCAATTGTTTAGTGTAGCCTCTTCTGGAGACGCTCATTGGCAAGAGAAAGTATGTCTTAGAGCCTTGACGACAACACTGACGCGCACATTAAGTGAAACAAAGCGCTCAAAATGTCCTACGCCTTGCTTCAGGACTTAAGAACACTTTTAATAACACTAAAAGTAAGGCATACAAAGGAGACATGCTAGAAACTACATGGCAAAAGGTCTTGGAGGAAAACGTGTAGGTCCATCAAGGGGTTTGGCTAGACATCCAGGGAAATGTCTTCGGGAGAAACTATCTTCAAATGAAATTCAACATATTTGCAATCACCTGACCAAACTTCACTTACCTTTTCTTGCCACATCTAATTATGTGCAAACAGGTACTGCCTTTTCTGCACACCTTAATCATCGCATTGTTGATTCTGATGCAAATACAGACATGCAAGACTCCTCTAAAGGCTTACAAAGCTACTCTCCTAGTGCCAAAAGAAAATTATGTCAGAAACAGCCAATGACTCTCTAACCCCCATTTCTGGAACAAGTTTTGTTGTCTGTACACCTAATATTACATCATCATCCATTCTTCACGTACATGAGTTTTCTGTTAACCTGTTAGATTTCCCATTTCATGAGAAATTACCTTTAGGAGTGAAATGACCATTCCGCTCTTCCCCTTAGTGTTATCATACTTTGTATGTGTTGCGGGAATGGTTAGCGTGGTCCCCAATGCGATCGGGTGAGATTTTGAGTGGAGTTATATTGAAATAATTGACTTTGGTCAGCATTACGAGATCCGCGCATCGGATGGTAATTCTGTCAGTTTCGTTGCATCCGGAACGTCGAGTTTGGTCTAGTAGGGTGGTTGGTTAGAGTCCCGAGACCTTGGGTGTTTAGCGAGAAGTTGAGTTTTTGGCCTAAGAGAGGTCCGAGAGGGTATTTCTGTCATAACAATATTTTTTCGGAAATCCGACAATTCCGTTGAGTCCGAAATATCAAATTTAGTGGGGTAACATATTTGGTTTATTTTTATCGGATCCCGAACGAATCTCAAGGGTCCGTTCGGAGACTTTAATAAGATAGAAAATGCATTTTTTTGGTGCCAGTGTCATCATACCCTTTTTTGGGCTGAAACAGCCCTATTTCAGGATTCTTCCCTTTTTTTCTTATTTCCTCCATTTTCACTCGATTGGCCATTGGAAGAAGAGACTTTTGAGAAATTTCTTGAGGAAACTCGTGTAGGTAAGTCCCTTTCTCGATTCTATATCGTTTTCTTCGAATTTCATCTTCAAAACACTTAAAAATCAAGATTCCAGATGAGGTTTTCCCCCCAAATTCAAAATTTGGTATTTCTTTGATTTTATGCCCAATTCCTACTCGTTTTTTATGGGGTTTTCAACCACGAACTTCTTTTTACTAGAGGGATTTGTTTTTCAACTAAAATTCTGATTCAACTTTTTTTATTGCAATGACATTTTTGGTAACCTTAGCAATATGTGTATCGTTGTAACCCTCTTGATGTCTATCTTCCATTTTTGATAGTTGGGGATCTTTTCGAGACTGTTGATAGAGGAAAAGCATCGGTAGAGTGATTCGAGTGAACTTTCGGCCTTCGAGGTAGGTTTGTCTTATCCTTCTTCTAGACTGGGTTGGGTAGTTAATCATTCTTATGAACTGGGCTATGGGTTGGGATCATAGCATGAGATTGAAGTGTTGGAAATTGTGGAATACATTGTTTCTCCCGTGTGGGGGCTTATCTGTATTGCTTCGCCCGTATGGGGGCTTATTTGTGTTAAAGCCTATGCGGGGGCTAAAAAATTTAGCCTGTGTTCGAAAAGGGTAAAATCAGAATTTAGTTGAAAAACAAATTCCTCAAGTAAAAAGAAGTTCGTGGTTGAAAACCCCATAAAAAACGAGTAGGAATTGGGCCTAAAATCAAAGAAATAACAATTTTTCAATTTGGGGGGAAAAACCTCATTTGAAATCTTGATTTGTAAGTGTTTTGAAGATGAAATTCGAAGAAAACGATATAAAATCGATGAAGGGACTTACCTACACGAGATTCCTCAAGAAATTTCTCAAAAGTCTCTTTTCCAAAGCTCCCAATCAAGTGAAAATGGAGGAAATAAGAAAAAAAGGGAAGAATCCCAAAACAGGGCTGTTTCAGCCCTAAAAACGGGTCTATGGACCACGGTCATCTTGCACCAACACCAGAAAATGCATTTTCTATCTTATTAAAGTCTCTGAACGGACCCTCAAGATTCGTTCGGGACCTGATAAAAATAAACCAGATATGCTACCCCACTAAATTTGATATTCCAGACTCAATGGAATCATTCTGAAAAAAGATTGTTATGAAAGAAATATCCTCTCGGACCTCTCTTAGGACAAAAACTCTACTTCTCGCTAAGCACCCAAATCTCAACCTAAGGTCTTGGGACTCTAACCAACCATCCTATAAGACCAAACTCGATGTTCCGGACGCAAAGGAACTGACAAAATTACCATCCGATGAGCGGATCTCATAATGTTGACCAAAGTCAACTATTTTAGTATAGCTCGTACTCCACTCAAAAGGCTTAAATCCATCAAAATCTCACCCAATCGCATCGGGGACCATGCTAACCATTCTCGCAACACATAAAAAGTATGATAACACTAAGGGGAAGGAAAAATGGTCATTTCACACAAAGGTAATTTCTCATGAAATGGGACATTACATTTATTTATTACAGCCATCACTAAGGAACTAAGTTGTAGTAACGAGTTTTTCCCTAATCATTGTGCTTTTCAAGATCTTCAAACAAGGAAGTGGATTCACAGTGGTAAATTGCATATGATGGCTTATATATGTTTGATGGAACTCTAGACTCTGGAGTCTGGTCAAAGCATTTTTTTGGAGGAAATACGGATGTCAACCAAGAAATAATCTTAGTGGCAATGGCGGTTGGGGAACCCATCCCTTTTTGTTTTACAGAAGTTATATTCTAGTTTGTTTTCAAGAACTGAGTTTGACTCTTTATTTTGTGATGCTTGTGAATATGCCTAGCATACTAGAAACTCTTTCCCTTTTGACGATAAAAGTACTACTTTTAGATTATCCATTATGATGTGGGGCCCCCACTCGAACTGTTTCTTTGTCTGGAATCAAAGGTTTGTTACCTTTATTGATCGTCACACACTAGGATGTCATGGGTGTATCTATTGAAGGCCAAAAGTGAGGTCTTCTATTGCTTTCAGTCATTCATAAGATGACTTGTACTCAATTTGAGGCTAAAATAAAAATCTGACAGTGACATTATAATACATGGACAAAAGATTTGGTGTTTATCAACGTTCAATGGATAATCTCAAACTATAAGTCCCTACATTAGTACACAAATTGGATTGCTGAAAGGAAAATTAGGCATTTTTAAAAAGTGGCAAGATCTCTTATGTTTACCATGAATATACCAAAACCCTACTGGGAGGATGTCATTCTAGTTGCTGCCTATCTTTTCAATAGAATACCACTTCAAATCCTCAATTTTCAGTCCTCTAGACTCTAGGGGCTTTAAAGAGTGAGAATAGATATATTGTTCCTCTGAAGGTGTTTGGGTGTCTCTGCTTTGTTCACACTAGGAATTTCTAGGAAACTTGATCCTAGAGTGTGCCTCAATTGGGTATTCTCCTACACAGTAAGGGTACAGGTTCTGATAACATAAGGTAATGGGCTCAGGTTCAAAAGCAGGACAAATCCAGACTGGAGCAAGTAGAGATGACATATGGGTATTTGTGATTCTTTTTATAGATAACATGAGATTATTTCTGATTATTTAACATGTAACATTGTGCATCCCAAGAATATATCATAGAAAAAGTGGAAAGGAGTAAGCATGTCATGAAATAGTGGCAAATTAATAAGGCATGCATGACAAGCGCAAGTTCTGAATACATGCAGCAGCAGTTGTATCTGACAAAATTCTTATATTTCCTAGAATATCACGTTATACATGCTTGAGTTGAAGAATACCAAATTACCAATTTTAGCATCTAAAAGGGCCCAAAGAGCAGAATAAATTAGCCTTTCATGGATTAGAAGGAGAACCAGTAAATTGCCAAGTTTTAGCAAGTTAATAGAAAGGCTTACAATAAAAGATCTCCTGTTTCAATTTCAGTGCTGAGAAGGAGCATCGCCATTTCTTAAGTGATTTACAAAGATCATCCTTAATGGGCTTTGTGATATCCTACAAAAGGCATATGACTGAGATAGAGGATTAACATAATCGAACGATCTGATATAAAATAATTACCAAACTTGTTTGCAATAACTTTCACATCAAACATGGTTTCTGAATTGAAACCGGTGTGTCAAACTTGAAGTCTATGGTTCAATTAGCATGAAGGTTAACATAAGCAAGTAAAAAAGCAAATGTACAAGGCCTTTTTCTTTGGTTTCTTCCTCAAAGTGACTGTTTATTATTTTCATTTTTTTAATGGAACTTCTCAATACTCAAAAGAACATTTCTTGCAGCAGCAATCGTGGATGGAAGAGCAAGGGAAAAAAGAACTGTAGCAAGTCTGAGTATCTGAAATATTTGAAGTGTCTCATCCTACTGAAAATGGTCGAAAATGGAAAGAAAGTACAGTGGAAGTACCTGATGAAAGCCAGAGATCAGTTTTAAGGAGAGGCTTTCGTAGCACCTGGCACAAGTATTTCAAACTTATAAGACCATAAGCTAACAATACAGAAGCTCAATATAAAGGGGAAACTATTTAAAACACACCAATTCTCCATCAAAAGGGCAGGGATCTCCACAAAATCAGGATCCAGACGCAGCCCTGATAATTTGGAAAATGATGCACAGTTGCAAATGTGATGTACCTGAAGCAAATAGATGAGTAAGAATAAGCGTAGCTGTTCCAAAAATCAATCCGGAAGTGTGCATGAGATATTATATAGAGAAGTACAAGTAAAATTTTATCAACATGAGTACCACAGCTAAATGACAAGTATTGACAAATTGGTGCCCCGCCAAATTTAGGCTAAACATCAGAACAAAAGTACACATTTAAGAGGAGCATCTACAGGAGCATAAATTAGAGGGAGCGAAGCCAGACTAATTACTGAACTAGTACACCATAGAAAAAGGTTTTACCTGCTTAATACCTTATAGTCATAAGTAGAGCTGTCAAAATTGAGCCCAATTGTAGGTACTCCACCTAACCCGCCCATAATTTTAAGGGTTGGGCTCAAGATAATTTGAATTGGATTCAATCTCAACCCATTCAAGTCCTAACCCATTTAAGAGAATCCTCAATTGAGCCCAATTTAATCTCTAATTTCAACCCGTTTTAAGACTCTTTATTTACATTGATGTAATGTATGTTCTTATATTAAAGATATGAATTACTTTCTATTTTATATCTTTTAGATTTATCTATCAATTTGTAGCTTCGTTTTTTAAATTTTCTTTAGTTGAAATTCAAATTGTGGTTATAAAACTTAAATAACAATATATTAAAATTATTGAATTAAGCGGGTCAAATTGGGCGGGTCAAGACCCAACCCGTTTTTAAGCCCATTGGAACCCAACCCATTTGAGCCCAAAGTAAACTTGGGCAGGTCAAGACCCAACCCAATTTCTATTTCAACCCATTTTAATATTTTCAATTTCAACCCAACCCGCCCATTTGACACCCCTAGTCATAAGCAAAGGATGTTCAAAAATCAGAACTTACCGTAAGATAGTAGAGATTTATTTCAGATGACAACTTATAACTTCAATTTTGTTAATCATTCTACTATGATTTTACAATTTCATAGAAAAAATTCAATAGGAGGACGACATATGAGATTACTTAATATCATCAAGTCTACCAACCAACTGATTCATTTTAGTTCTCCTTTTATCAATCCCCCATATTTTATTTTTATTTCTGCTAATAGGTAACAACAAAGAATCTAATAATAGCAATGAACTAAAATTTTCAGATGTTATACTTAGTGATGGCTAAAAGGATATTAGACCTAAGAAATCAAAAAACTAGTCTGCTTATTTGGCCTATTTTTCTTTACGATTAATCACTCGCTAGTATTGATTTTATAGGGAAAATCCTTTATTTGGGATGTCATCTTAAGCTTCGTCACTAAGAATGAAGAGGTCCGGAGTATGGAGGATCAAAACCTTCTAATTTTCAGTCTTAATTCAGATATCAGTTTCATAATCTTTTTAAAATAGGATATACATGATTAGAAACTAGATAAAATCTATAAATTACCATCTTTTATAATTACAAATCTTTTTAGAATATATGAAGAAACTAGATGCAAAGCCCGTGCCAGCTCAGGCGCAACAAATCATACTAAAAGTGGCCCTACGTATTTTTTCAGCCCCAATTTATGTGACACGTTTTCCTTTTTAATCAGTCCCAGAAAAACGACACATTTAAGAAAAGCTTTTATTGACGTGGCCCGTGGGACCAAACTATCTGTGGAAAAGCATTTGTAAAGTACCTTTAAAGTAGACATTGAAATTCCAAAAAACTCTCGGCATGAAGCAGGCAAGGGTGACTCAAGCATATTAGTGGCCTAAAGCCAAAATCAAACAGAGGCCTTAAACTTAATGAAAATGTTAATAACTTTTATACAATTGATTCTTCTAATATCTTTTTTCAATTGATAATATAATCAATCTATATTATCTTTCATGAGATATAGTAGTCAAAATATGTCAAACTTCTAATAATTCTTTCATTTTATATGAAAATTTACTTTTTCTATAAATAACACTTCATATGTTTTACAAAGATAACCTATAACCTATTATTGTTAAACATTGGGGCCCCTCAAATTTGGGGGCCTAAGGCACATGCCTCTTTTTTTATACTGTTGAGATGTCACTGGAAGAGGCACGTGGACGAAGAGGTTTGAAATTCAAAATACCCTTGGCATGAAGCAAGCACATCGACGTGCCTGCTTCTAACCTCTTGTTAGTATTATGAATTGTGGTAAAAAAAAAATATTTCACTTCCAAATAGTAATATTTTCCTTATCAAAAAGTGGAACGGATAGGGTATTATATGATATAAAAAACAAAACACCCTACTATCATCTTTGACACTTGTACAGGTTATTATTAAAATAATAGTATAAAAAACTAACATAACCAAACCGATACTAGATCAGACAGGGAGGTGACGTCCAACTTGAGAAGCTCAGTACAACTAGTGAGAGTGGCCAAAGAACAAGAATTAAGCATGTCTGCACAAGGCAAGAGATCTAAGGCATATTTCTGCTGACGAAGGATAAGAGTATGCCCCTGCTGATACACTTTCATACCAGGAAAAACCGAGACGATTATAACTGCCAAAGGAAGTCTACTATTGGCTATTTGCAATAAACTTATTGAAAATCGGTATGAACTTTAGAACAATCAACAAATATGAAACCATTCACACCCAAAGGAGAAGCTCTTAGCGGGGGTCAAAAATGATTGTGTAGCTAGTGCAAAGGATAGGCAGGGGCAAGAAAGAGGACAAAGGGACGAAAATAAAAGAATAGAAAAGAGAGAAGTTATCGTTAATCATGTCAGTTGTTCTATGGTTTTCCCTTTAGATTTTCTCTACTTTGCCTTTACAGTAGGTCTTGTTATGCAAGCATGTCACCCTACAGAACACTGCATGAACAAAGGCAAATGAAATCTAAGGACTAAAAAAGCAGAATCTAACTAGGAGGACAAAAGAGTTCTTTGTCAAAAAGATTTGGCACTTATGTGGCTAGTCATTCAATTTTTGTCACAGCTCGAGTCTATGGTACATAGTGTTCTCTTTGACTCAACAGATCTTACAGATTTACCCCTTAGGAAATATCACATTGAGCCCAACAACATATGTATCATGTGTGTGCTCTGTCTCATCTTATTTAATAATTAAGACATCACTCTCTCTTTCTAATGTGAGATAAGTGTCATATGCACTCCTTTTAAACAAAGTCTGTCAGCACAGAATCTGTCAGTCTTTCGCCCTAACACGTCTTTATCACCTCGCCCTCCTTCATGGGCATCACATACACTCCTGACTCCCCTTAGTACTCAGCATCCTTCCTTACATTTCTCAACTATCCTTCTGTGAGAGTACGGATTTGACTATATTTGTCAAAAACCAATCCCATAGTACCTATTGTTCACTTTGGCTTAAAAGACCTCATAGATTTTTCTTAAGTTACACCATATCAAGCTAAAAGGCACATGTACCATGCAATTGTGTTCTATCCTATATATACTATTCTCTTCTTTTTCCATGTGGGATTTACTTAATGTGTCATATCATATATGACCCCTTATTAGGGAGCTTGCTTAAGTAGAATTCTATCAGTCACTCTCCTTGGCCCCACCTCATCAGCCCTCCCTACGTCATGGGTGTCAGAATTTTACACATGATACTCTTTACTCCAAACACAAACAGCTATGAATAAGATCAAGCATCTCTCTGTGAAAGTTTTCTAGTAGCTTTAACTGTTTAACAAGATATGTCTCTGTTTCTGTAGTTCTCCTTCAAAGCAATGTAGACAGTATAGTTTCATGGCAGCATACTTCAATTCTTTGGTTAGAGCTGCAGATGATCGGTATAATTGCTAAGTAAGGCAGCTCAGCAATGATTTAACATGGATCCAACCCAAGTAAAACCATTTTTTGAAGGCAGTGGTAGTTACTTGGAATGAATCCAGTGCACTCCTTGACTAACAAGTCGCTTAGCTGGCAATGTCAGAGAGTGCTCCACAAGGTTTTTCCTCAAAATTAAAATTACTAGACAAAACAATATTTGCAAGATGGGCTAAAATAAAAAACAGAGTAATTAGTTGGAAGGCAAGTGCCAGAGTAACATTGCTCTCCAATTGCATTATAACGTGACAAAAGAAATAACTGGAATTTAGACTAGTTTTTAAATTTTGCACTGTGCTTCAAAGGAAAAACACATACCACATGACCAAATTCATGAAAAAGATTAACCACTTCCGAGAATTGCAATAACCGAGGGTGACCATCAACTTCCTTTTCAAATTGAGAAACAAGTAGTGCCACAGGAATCTGGATTCAAGGAAATGTCGTTAAGTGAAAATCTAAGCACTAGAACCAAGCAAGTGATACATTCTGCAGTTACCTGTCTAGAACCACTACTTAGTAAGCCATTCTGAAGAGCTATGACACAGGTGTGAGCATATTTGCCTACTCTGTTAAGATTGTAACATATTTTAAGTATTCTACCATAAAGCTGATAAAGCAAGCACATTAAACATGTAGAAGAACAATTGAGCTGGGATAACCTGGAGTACAGATCTAGATAAAAATAACCAACAAGTTCTTTAGAACTTAGATCCGAAACTGAAAAAAGTTGAACATCTGGATGCCAAACCACAGCACCTTCAACTTCCTTGAAACCAAAACCTAATATTGAACAAAGAATTTTAATTATTTACGTTCTTGCACGATGAGTTAGGAAAGAAGGATCAAAGACGGCACCAAATGCAATTTGCAGTGATTACCAAATAAATCTTGGCATATTTTGAAGATGCCTGATAAAACCAAATTGATAGGAAAGTATTGTCTAATTACTCCAAAATTTATATGGAATTGTTGATCTTTGATTCTTTTGACGTAGTATGAGAGATCCTCCATGCCAAAAGGAGATTCACCTTCCTCTTTCTTCTGTATTACCAGAACAAAAAAATCTTCAAGAGGTGCAGCATATAGGTGAAGCAGACCAAGCATAAGCTGAACTCTGAAGTTGACATATTGTAAATTTGAACTTACCTTTAACGCTTTAAGCATTGAAAGTTCCCTGTAGGCTAAATCATTTAAGCTGGCAGAGAGACTCTCCAGAAATTCAAACACCTAAGAAGTTTCAAAATCATGAGAACAGAAGAACAATCCATTTTACAAATTTGAAAGAAGCATTCCAATCTATGAGATAATTTGTTAGTCTTTGCATATAGTGAAAAAAAAAGATATTCAACACCTCTTAACATTTTGGACAACATCCTTCTCTTGTTTATAAAGTAGTGGTCAGGACTATTAAAAGGAAAGAAAAGGGAGTTGTTAGAATCTTGTAGATATTCTAGGATCTGGTATAGCATGATTTACTCCCTGTAATTAAGATAGAAATTAGCTGTTGTGCAGTAACCAGCAGCATACAAGCGAGAAACTCCATCGTCGTGCAATTTTCAGGCCAGTGTGTTTACTGTACGACATTTGAAAGAAAGATCTGAGGAGAGGTAGAAGTAGGCAGAAGAAGCATTGGGGAAAGGTGACTAGACTGGACATGGTACATCTGCAGATTACCGAGGAAATGACCCTAGATAGGAAGATATGGAGGTCGAGTATTAAATAGAAGTTTAGTTGGTAGTTGTGCATAGTCTAGTTTTTCCTTCCAAGTATTATTAGTATTACTTTCCTATTACTATTCTTACTACTCTCCTATAACTATTACTCTTCTATTTCTATGATTCATATTATTATTTTTTGTTTCCCTTGCTTCGGTATTGTATTATTTGTTGTTGTTACTATTCTTTTCTACATTATTTGCAACATGGTTTCTTCACTACTGTATTTAGTATTTACTTTTCAAACCTGCTTTAAAATGCTTTATATGAGCTGAGGGTCTATCCAAAACAGTCTCTCTGCCTTCACAAAGTTGAGGTAAGACCTGCGTACACATCACTGATCACCCTCCCTAGACCCACTTGTGGGATTACACCAGGTATGTTATCGTTGTTGTGCTTACTGTCCAACGAATTTGTCACTCTCTGTCAGTACGTGCACATACCAGTGAGACCCTGTTTCATCATGCAACTCAACCCCAGAAACTAACTGTCAGAAACCCTATCACGCGAATCCATGCACCACCGACATTTAACTCTGGAGTGTGTGCGACCTTTTCCCAACAAACTTTCTTCGCTGTTTTTGGTTTGTGGGGGTCGCCTATTCGATCTAACCTTACCATCAAAGTTCCATCAGTTTTTGGTTGACGAAGAGCCTTTATCTGACAGATCTGATATTTTTTAACCACTTTTCACCATATATTTTGCAAACTACCAGTCGACCGACATCCCAATACCCTCAAAATGATTTGAGAAGCTTTTTCGGTGACCTTTCCGGCAAACAGGGTCACTTTCCAGCACTTTCAGTACATCTTCAGCTCCCTATTTAGGAAAACTCTATTCAGCTTACAACTCCATTTACTTGACTTGGAGTCGAGGCTTTTGGTACAAAATCCTTGGGATCCTACTTTGAATGATTTGAACGGTTTCTTTACCCAATTATATTGAATTTTGTTATGGTCCCCTGATATGGATCTAGTTATGGGGTGCTGCAATATGAAATCAAATGTTTTCTTCCTACGACCTATGGTGCTGGTTTGTTAAGATAGAACTTGCAATCTCTTGAGTTTGAAGTACTCAAAAACTTAATAATTTTCTGCTTATCTTTCCATTTAATTCAAATAACTTAAATACAACACTGGTGAATTAACCACCCACCTTATAACAAGGAAATAACTTCCTACTACTACTGAAATGAAATGAGAAAGTGGAGGAATAACCTCCTTACTGCTAATAACTGCAACAAAGAAAGCAATTGCCACAGGAAAACAAAAACATAATTAATAGTTGCTGATTTAATCAACTTTTTTATTAAACGGTGCTAACAAGTTTCTTTAGCACAAGGGCAAACATCCTTTTAGACAGTTTTTTGGTGATTGATTCGTTTCCTAACTTAATTATAGGAGTAATGGATATTGTATTGATTGTAATTGATTATGTAATACTTTCTTTGCTTATTTAGTCGTAGGACATATTGTAGAAGTACCCATTCTCATGGGATGTAAATTCATCAAAAATTACAAAGAAGACTTTTCTTCTTCTTGAAATCTGCATGGTATCAGAGCTATTAATATCCTTCTGAGGTGAGCTTTCTCCCGCTACAGCACTAGAGTTCCAAGAAGTTGAGTTCTCCTCCCTCTTTTACTGTTTGAGGTGGCTGTATGCATCGGAATGTGTGCAAAATCAAACACCACCAGGGACTTCCTCTTGCACCGGTGACAAAAGCCAAGTAAGCATCTCCCAGAAATACCTCCGCACGAATTGTCACACACCTCCCACAGTCCAGATTCTGGCAAAGCTTAAGTTCATGCCCCAGCGCATGGACCTTTTTCCAGTACTTTATTGGAGAAATTTTGACACTGAGGGCCGCAGGCACATTCCGAGTACACCCATTTACTTGACTTGAAGTGGAAACTTTTGACACTGAGGGCCGCAGGCACATTAGTTAAGTCAAATTATTAGCTTCCAAATATTTTAACCAAGTCACTCACCGATTTCATATCAGTTACATTTGTAACGAGCTTGATAAATATGGGTTGTATGCATCAACTTAAGGGGGAGTGCTAGAATCTTGTAGATATTCCAGGGTCTTGTAAATAGTATACCATGATTTACTACCCATAATTATGTATTCGATTCAAAGACTGTTTGGCCAAACTTTTGGGAGGCTAAAAGTGTGTATTTTTTCTAAAAAATGCTCATTTTAAAAAGTGGGTGTTTCGCCAAGTTTTGGGGAGTAGCACAAGCTTTTCAGAAGCTAAAGAAAAGAGGCTTTTCCCCAAAAGTACTTTTTTGAAAAACACTTTTGAGAAAATACACTTAGATGCACTTTTTAAAAGCTTGGTCAAACGCTAATTGCTGCTCAAAAGTGTTTTTAAAATTAATTAGTCAAACACAAAGTGTTTCTCACCAAAAGTACTTTTTTGAAAAGCACTTTAGAAGTTTGGGCAAACAGGCTATCACTCTCCATTCTTAGAACATGTACACTTCGCTATTTAAATGCCGATGGCATGAGGGAATAATCAAGCAGTATTTTCTCTCAACTTCTCTTTTTTTTCATAGTAGTGAAGGAATAGAGTTAAAAGACAGACATGCATTCCTAACAGGAGCCAAAAGGAGTGTGTATTCTTCTTTGGGACAATTGTCCATGTTCTGTAAAGAAAATCAATCACCAATAAAATTTGCGCCAACCTTAGAGGAAGACTTTGCCATTCTATCATCAGTGGCATAGTCAGCATAATTTGCAAAGCCAAGCAATCTAGCAAGTTTGTGACGCAACTGAATCTGAAATTGGACAGGAAACATGAACATTAACTAGAATTTGAAATAGGAGAAGGCAGCACATCAGCACAGTTTGGTCAGTCAATCTACAAACAGCAGGAACTTACATTGACAATAAGTTCATCTTAGGGTGTGTCCGGTATGAAGGAAATTATTTTCCGTGAAAAATATTTTCTTGGAAAAGTTTTCTTGAAAATGTTTTCCAAGAAAATAAATGGGTTTACTTATTTTCTTGTGTTCAGTATGTAAGCAAAAAATTATTATCCTAGAACCATTTGTATATAATCTAGACAAAAAATATGGGAGACAGGGGAGGGGGGAATACAGACTAAGGGGGTGGGGTTGAAAATGAGGTGTGTTGGAGGGTGGGGATGACACAATCAATGTGAAATGCCACTTGTGGAATTTGTTTTCCCAAATTCAATTAGGGAAGTCATTTTTAAATGAACTTGTGTTCCTAGAAAAAATACTTTCCAAAAGTTTTGGTCAACCGAACATGGAAAAATTGGAAAAACATTGTTCCTCCATACTAAAGCCACCCTTAATCATCAACATTTTTAGTGAAAATAATGTTCTCCACAGACAACCAAACAAATTAAGTAAAAGCTCATAGTACATTCAGTACTCAATAAAATAAAACTACTAAGACTATCAAGTATCAAGTCAACATTATTCTTCACAAATGCTCAAAAACTGCAAACTTCTGGGTTTTCTTACCAGCTGTTCAAGGATAGTAACATTGGCTTCACATCTGTGCCCATAGGAAATAGCAACAGCTCTTCTGGTTGATCCCACCTTCAAAGACGAACAACTTCTAAATCACAAATGTTTAGGATGTATCAAGGAAGACCAACAAAGAACTTTCAGAAGTAACATTTTTGCATAAAATGAGACCCTATTTCAAGAGGTACTAATTAGGATGAAAAGCATTGAAAAGATCTTTAGAGACTGAACTGAAGCGATAAAAAGATAGTCTGGTATTTTTGTCAGGGACTCGAACTTTGCACAAGGACTTAACAGCATCACCTAAACCCAGTTTGGCTGGAGATAAATAATCGAACTCGCACCTAAAATGGGTTAAAAAAACTAGCGTATGTGCTGCTTTTTTGGTAAGAAAATGGACAGTTCGTAGCGGTACTCAACAGTCTATATTAAGATAAAATTTAAAATTTTTAATAGACCCAGCTGACAGCCATTTAGGCCAAGTACAGGTCATTGGATATTCCAACGTCTACCTTAAGATCGTTGCCAACTACCTATACAAAAAATATAATCCCCACCCAGCCGCCAGACAGAACACTAGAACGCGAAAAGCTTTCCCCTTTTTCCGTTAAAACCAATGATCTCCTATTCCTAAGCCCCTATCTCTCTATTTCTCACTCAAATACACTAAAACAACCCAACCTCAAAGCCTAGTGAAGGTGTTGATAGAGGTTTAGGGCCTAAGACTTCGTGAAAGAGGTTTTAGAAGGAAAAGGTCAAAAATGCCCTTCTACTATGCGAAAGGATCATACTTACCCTCCGTTACACTTTCGATGCAAAAATACCCCTACCATTATACAAGTAGCTCAAATATGCCCATCCTCCGTTAGAGTTGTCCAAGACGTATGTTCAATCCACATGGCATTGCCATTTTGGTGAGGTGGATACCACGTGGCATACCACCTCATTGCCCAATCCATTTTACCCCCTCCCCCACTTTTCTTCTACCACTAGCACCTCCCTCTTCACCATCACTACCACCATGACCACCACCATTATCACCACCTTCTCTCAGCTATTAGCCCCTCTGCTGAACACCCACCTAAAAATCCCCAAATCGATTCACATAATTCACAAAAAAATTTAGCTTCCCAATAAAC
Source organism: Solanum acaule (assembly GCA_036250505.1). Classification (NCBI taxonomy): domain Eukaryota; kingdom Viridiplantae; phylum Streptophyta; class Magnoliopsida; order Solanales; family Solanaceae; genus Solanum; species Solanum acaule. The sequence goes on along the minus strand of JAJOOR010013352.1, from coordinate 17,659 downwards.
TGGGATACCTAAAGCTTAACCCACAACAAAATCTAATAAGCCAATTACAGCACTAAACTTGTGGTTTTTAACAAACAAAGAAGCTCTTTATGTTCAACTATATGAGCCAGACTATGTTCGATTACAAGTGAGAACAGATCAACTGGTGATACACAAAAAGAGAAGTTACACTTTCAATGTACGGAACCTAAAGGAATCACTGCATCAATTGCATCACATGAACCTTCCTGGTCCCAAACAATCAACATGTACCGCGTAAAGTCTAAAAAAGCAAACATTAGGTGCAATGACATAAAATAGTCCTGTGACACAAAATTGCCTTTCAGCAAAAAAATGCACTCATGTCATAATTTCTGCTTGACTCACCTTGCAAAGCTCCAGCACTGGTGAAATTTGATGGCTTCTCATAATGATTTTTCTTTTACCATCTTCAGATCTTTCTAAGCTCTGCATGGAGTCAACAATGAAAAGAGCTTCAGGAAATGCTCTTCAAAGGGATTTTTTTTATCAAGTAAAATGTTTTTTGAAGTGAATATGATTGAAACTTGTGCAGCCAACACAAGTGCTTAACTCTAAGTCTCTTTGAAATGCATTTCATGAAGATTTTTGCTTAAAGATTTAGAATGTTATATGTTAGTGTCAAAGACTTTCTGCAAACAGAACTTTCCAGCAAGATCCCAGTGATTAGATCTTTTTCATTGACTTTCTGCAGGTTCTCCGGCGACCATTGTGGTGACAATTTGCTTTTTATGTTTTCAAAATCAACAAATTCTTGTTGATTTTCTCACTGTAACTTTGAGTTGGCGTGTTTGAATATTAGGGAATGTGAAGTGTTAGTCTTAGAATATTAAAGCCAGAACTAGAAGTGTCATGTTTCAAAGTAAAATATTGTCCCAACTTGGACAAAATATCATTTCTGTAATATCGATACCTACAAATAGATGCTTTGTATTCCTTAAATCATCAACTTGTCAATATATTTCTTCTCCTCTCTTATTTCTCACACAAATCAAGCGAATTTTGTTTAGGGTTTAAAAACATAAAAATATGTACTACTGCAGGATGCCATTGATTATTATAACCACCCAAAATCAATTTTTGTCTGAGCGTAAAAGTTACACATCCCAATATGATAATTGATTGTCCCTCTGCAACTTCATCATATTAAATAACATGCAGTGATGATGATTGAAAAGGACAGAAATAGAAGGCAACAAATTTCCGCTGTGCGTTCAGACTAATAAAAGTATCAGGTGGGAGATGGATGTGAAAACTTGTCTTACATCTTACCTTGAGAAACTCCTGGGGTAACCCTTCTAGCTCCATGTCAGTGAAAAGTAGAAAACTACAATCATCATCCAGATTACGAATGTAATGCATGCTTAGCTCGTCTATATTTTCTGTTAAACGCTGCAACTCCTCTTTCTTAGATAAGGTCAGATTCACACCATTCCTTTCAAATTCTCGAACCTGTCACTGAATCTTAACCCATAAAAATTTGAAACGAATATCTTCAAATAAAAAATCACAACTTCAGCTAGGAAAAACCATATTTTGAATAACTTCAGAGAGAAAGGATCATTTGGAAGTGTACACAGAGGCATAAGATAGAGAGGTCCTGGCAAACAGACCTTTTTAACCCTTGAAATATCAGCTTTATGAATATATTATAAGAATGAAGAAAACTCGTCTAAATATAAGCGCTGAATATCAATATTGTGAAGAAACAAAGTATGCTTTTCCAATAGCTTTCAATCAAAAACTAGTAGCAATATATTTTGCAGAGAAAAAAAAAATTAAAATGTCTGTCCTTGCAGAGTAGAGAATTAAAACGTGTATACAATAAACTTGTGTGATCTCCACCATATAGTCCAGAAGTGGAATGAGTAACGTATTCTCTATCTTTTAATAACATAAGACTGAAGGTTTCACTTCCCAAGAAATGTAGCTCTGACTATTTAGACATATTTGTCTTTCTCAACCCTCAACAAAGTGAACACGGACCTAACAACAATTTTAAAAAGTACAAGCCTTGAAAATACGTCAAGTAGAATGAAAGCACAGTAACCATCTAAAAAGATTAAGCCACCAAAAGGTTGAGTGAATGCGGAAACGAACATAACTTGTGAATGATCAAATGGCAGTGTATATGAAAAGTCAAATAAGGGAAGAAATCAGCCCATGCCCCATACCAGGAACCGAGTAAAGCTTTTAGCATCATTAGTCAATCCGTCCCCTGTTACTGTCAAAGCTTTGACAACTCTGTACACATCCTCGCGCTTCCTGATCTCATATAAAGAAAAGTTCAGATTTTTTAGTTAATTACAGAACAAGTGCTTCTTGGAAAAATTTGACAGAAAATTTAGTCCTAAGAATTTAAAATTAATGCACAACAAAATATTACTTATGATTTTACATCAGCAGATAGTTGCCAGATTCAAGCTACAGACATACTTGTGTTTATTGATGGGAGTTTAGAAATAAGACTCAGCATGGCAAGTTGGGCATCCTAGATAAGAATGTTGAATGAAGAGCTTGTTGAAGGACCTGTACCTTAGTTTTCTAGTCATGTCAGTAAGCTTTTCGACATACAAAATGCACAGCAGACTCATATGTAATTTACATTTTGGAACTAAGTATTTTTTTACCAATGTTTTTTGGCAGCTATTATACAGTACAAGCCACTAAATTTATGATTTCGCATAAATGTGTCAAGGAAGAAAACTTCATACAGGTAATGAGCTAGACATAGATCATAAATTAAAGTTTCTGTCTAATAATAGACAAATACTAAAACAATGAATAGAGGATTCAGGGTAGTCTTGATGACAATGGAAGGTGGAAATTGAGATTTTTAACAAGATACACATTTATCATGTCCTCTTAATGACCAGGAGGATCCCAGGTCAATACAGTTGTGGTTTGAAAGGTCAAGATGAAATGTGGATGATAATTCCTGATAATTTAGTTCCATGCTAGTTGATTTCAACAAATTAATATCACTACTTCAAATGAATAAACAAATTCCATTTCAGCAGATCAAACTCGGAACCAGACAAATCTTCTTTGCTACTTCAACATACCAGAAAGAAGAGGAATTTGCAGTTATAAGATTTGTGGAAAGAAATAGAAGCGTTGAAATTTGCAATGGCAGAACCTGCACATTGTAATGTGAGCATCTATTTTTCTCTCTGCTTCAGCACTAGCTTTGCGTACATCCTCAGAAGCTGATAACCATTTAGGAAAGACACATGATTGGATCAATGGGAACTGCTGTGCCTCCAACTCTGCTAATGGCAATATCACATTTACATAGCCAACCTACAAATTAAAAATCCGGCCACATCTTGAGTAATGTATATGATATATCAGATTAAAGCATAATACTTATAGCACAGGACAGTTATAAATAGCAATATTTGACAAGTCCACAGAAAAAGGAACCCCTGATTGACTCCAAAAAAGTAGGTAGAGAGCTAAAGACTAGTTTTCGGTTAACAAGACTGCAACCTAGCACCCAAGTTAGTCCAACAGTCAGCTAAATGAGATACTTCCCTCTTCACATGATGAATTTTAACTCAACAAAATTTTAATCAGAATTAAACATAGGGTACCATACTTAAGTACTTTGACACTTGGACATGGTATAGGTTTGCAACTTAATCCTCTATCAATGTATCTAAGTCGGTGTTCTGTATGGGGCTTTACGCAGCCAGCCACCTAAATATAATCACCCAAGATTCCATCAATTCTAACTAGTGATTGCCCCCTGCCTAAATTGCAGTTTTGTTGTTGTACTAACACAACTGAGTGCCAAACATATAAGCAACTTATCAGCCATAGTATTGCATTTTGTATCAGTTAGAAAACTCTTCCAGAATATAAAAGTTCATTAGATAAATGTTTGATAAGTTCATGTATTTCACAACAAATGGTATGGTTAGAGAGTGAATAATTATTCGCTGTCAAATGTGAGATTGCAGAATGAACTAGCTCAGATTGAGCTAAGAGAGAGAGAAAGAGAAGGTGGGGAGAGAACCATTCTCAGTTTTCAATACCAGAAGTGTATTGCATAAGACACTACAACGTCTAATATATACGTATAACTGCTAGTACGAAATCCCCTAATGAAAGGCCCTGGTTAAAATCCAAGCACACAGCCCTTCCCAAGACTTTCCCACCCCCATTAACCTTGTCATTCACAGTTTGGAGTTCGCTGGAGGCAAGATTCCGACCAGGAGTAAGTCAGAGGTAATAGAATTTAAGTCCAGTCCCTTCTATTCATGCCTTACCTTTGCAACTTTGGAAGAAGTAAGAAGACACAATTTTGAGCTTCCTATCAGGCCTACAAACGAAACTTGTCCATTTTCTGGTGTTGGTAAACACACTGGGACAGATATCACCAAGTTGGCAGCATGCTGGATTTACTTAAGTTCGTGGATTACACAACAGATAGAGTGGTCAGAGAGTTAGTGAATAGTTCTCTAGCAATCGAGATGTAGAAGCCTAAGCAATTGAATATTCCACTCGACGCAACAGTCTTAAGACATAGAAAGTGTAAGAATAGAAACAAGATATGAATCACCTACAAGATTTAAAGAATAGATTATAGTCATAGAAGGGAAAAGAGGAGCTATTGTCATATGACTTTTGGATATTGTACTTCCCCTAAATGTTTTTAATATTAGTGAATGATTTCATCATGCCAGGCCTCCTTGAATTTTGAATGTCAATTCTACAAGTCCCAAAACAAAACTTGAAACTAAACATACTCCTCAAAGTTGAGAATCATTTTGTATGAAATTGGTAACCTCACAAGCTTACCCGCCCCTTGAGTAATCCACTGAGCAGTTTGCTACAAGCCTACAACCCACAAGCACGTAGGTAAACCAACCCACCAATTTTTTTTTGTTTTTGCTAAGGTAAAGTTTGATATATTTTTTTTGATGACCGTGGTGTCCGAGCCAGTTTTCGCGCACTTGAACTAATTACACTAGATATCTGCCACCTCCCACCAGCAACATGTACCAAGTAACTTTTTCCAACAAGGCTAGGACAAATGGCAAGAATCACCAAGTGTTCTTTTTGTCTCCACTGAGTTTTGAACCTGATACATCATGGTTCTCAACCACTTCATTGACCATTACGCTACACCCTTGGGTGCAAGGTAAAGTTTGATATGTATGTATCAACATCAAGAATATGTTTTCCTGTACAACAGAGTGCAAACCTACCCTCCAAAGTTGGAGCAGAAGGACACATATAAGTGTTGCAACAGAGATTCAAGTGTAAGATCTTCATGTTATTAATTTATACTTCAGCCACTCAGCCAGGACCTCAAACTTGAGAATCATTACAATACAAAGTCCATTCATTTTCAATTTCATGACAAAACAGCAATCACTGTAGTACCCTAACCAAGAAAGATGATATATCCAAAATATTAGAATAAAATGGACAGCCCATAATGTAGCTAGGCACAGTTAAATACAATAAGTACCTTTTCAAGTGAAACTGAAGCAACAGCATCATGAACCTGTTTCGATTTGTTAATTATGCTTTCTGCCAATTTCATAATTTCAGAAGCAGATAGGTTCACTCGAACTTTTGAACCTGGAACATCTGCAATTCAACAAAAAAAAATGAACACTTATATTCCCAAATTATCACCAATAGTTTCCAAATTTGTTTACAATAAAGGAGCAAGCAAAGTAAAGGAACCTTTTTTCTTTCGATGTTTGTTGTTGATAGCGGAGATAGCAAAGTTGACTGCAATAGCAACAAGAGCAGCGGCTCCTGTCAAAGCAATGAGATTGTTTCTATCTCTCTTCTGCTTAGCCATTTTCTCGTCACTGCAATTCTGCTTGTTAGTCTTTTGGCGAGAGAAGAACTGCTGCTAAAATCCAATTCTGCAGAGTCTCTGTGTCCCCTTATTCTTGATTTTCTCACGGAAACATCAAATGGGAGGGAAATTTGTGAGCTTTTTTCTTGAGGTGGACTGAGATGCTGACTGTACAACTAAGATCATTGGTACTGGGCCTTTTATATTATTGGGCCGAGGTTTTCATTATAATTGAGTCATTGGCAATTTGGCATGAATGCTTCTATTTTGGGTTAGTCAAAATTCCAAACATAATTATTAAAAATATCTACACTTAAAATAACTAGTAAAAATGTCAACATATTAATATTTTATCAAATATAATTTATTTACGTTCCTTTTTTTTCTCAAATTGGGCCCACTTTTTTACCTCATTATCGGTGAAAAAAAAAAACGTGAAGAAGAAGAATCCATCTCTTAAGCATTACTTGAGATTTGAGAAATTTCAACTATCTTCACTTTTTTCTAAAGAATCAAATCGCATCTTCCAGTTGCTCTTAAAATTTCCAAGTTTTTATCAATGGATTTGAGATGATCATCCAGTTGTTGTTATTTTTTTGCCATCTTTATTTTTGCTATTATTGTTTGATTTTCTCCATTTGCAGCTTCTGTCATTGGCGAGATATCAATCCTACATATCCTAAAGCTCTTTCTGACTTGAAGGAGTCAATTGTGAAGGGATTAGGTTTTCAAGCAGAGGATTTCAAGATATCTGGGTTTGATTTGAGGGATCCTCTTATGGTTAGGTGAGTGTCGTATGAGTTTGATTCTAAATTTTTTACCCATATTCTATTATTTCTCTCTCACACGATTTTTTCCCTTATTCCCTCTCCTCAAGCAACTTAAACCTTGTTTAAATCGAAATCATCCATTATTCTAAGAAATCTCATAATTCATTCAAAAGATTTTCAACATTTTATACATCAATTGTATTCCTTTTTATTATTAGTGTGTTTTCATATTGTAATTTAATTATTTAATTTTCCTAGGTAATTATATTTTTTCGGATGACGAGGCAGAGTTTTACTAATGCACAAGTGAATACGGATTTGAATTGGGTTTGGTGAACAAAAAATCAAAAAAATGAACATAACAGACGAATAAAAAGAAGAAGGGAGAGTCGGAGAAGAAGGTTGCAAAAATTGTATTCATATTAATTTTTGTTTGTCAATTGTTTTTCTTTTACTGAACATTTGTATTTTTATTAAAAACATTGTATTTCTTTTTTATTTTGTAGTCATTCCAATAGGTATGTCAAATGGATTTGTACTTCTTAAGTATAGATGTATCCTATTTCTTGCAAGTCAATTTGTATTTTTTTTTAGAATATTGTATGTAAAACACCATAACTTAAAATACATTTGTGACTCGTAAACACCAATGCATAGGTGTGATATCGGGGGAAAGTATATCATTGCAAATGGTTAAGCATAATATGTAACCCTTATATTAAGTCATTCGCATGGTTAAACAAAAGTTTTAGGCCAAGGAGATCATTAAAGAAAAGATTCAAGTTTAAAGGCTCATTGTGGAGGAATACTACAAATGATCTCATTTATCAGATGACTTTGAACGAGCATATCTCCTAATATATAAGGAGTTAGATGACCTTCAACCAATCAAATTAAAGGTATTTGAGTCTAGTTTCCAGCAAAATAACCCGCTCGTTAAGACGACATCGGAGTAAAAAGTAATGTTTATTTTACGACAGATGCACACACTGTCCAATCACTGCGGGACATGTGGCACTTTAGAGAAAGTCGGCCAAACTTGTTGTTTTTATATTATAAGTTTGGGATATCCTTTCCCATATACTCAAGAACGTTTATGGACTGGTTTCAAGTTATTTCTTCAAGTTTTCTCATCTCAAATCCTCCAAAGCTTAAGGTAAGTTGGTTTCTTTAAGAATCAAGTGTCTTCCTCTCCATAGACCTATAGATATACTTGGCTAAATGTTTTCTTAAACGAGAAAGTATTGTTCTTGAAGAATAGAAAGGGGCAGGGGATGATTATCTTTGATATATAGGTATGTTTCCTTTTCTATCTCCATAAATAGTATTCTAAGGATGCTTTAAGTATAATTAACGGGTAGGACTCACGGGACAGCGATAGAAAGCTGTGAGTCCATGTTTACCCATGGTAGTTGATGTTTTTGGTGAGGAGGGAGTTTGTACAAGGGTGTGTAGGTTGTCGTTTTGATAAGATGAGGGGTGAATGATATTGTATTGGGGCAGTAAGCTGGTTACGATAAAATGGAAGGCTAGGCATAGAAAACACGACTCTTATAGTTCTTGAAGCTTGTCGCTCGCCAAGTGTTTGATTAAATGCCTAAATTACTAAGAATATGTTGTAGCTGGCTGTATGAGCTCCTATTATTTTAATTGATGGCATTAGTTCTCTACCAACTTAAACTATGAGCTTATAAAGAAATTTGACGTCGTTGACAAAGAACTCATGGGATGGTGTTCGGAGGCCATGAGTTTGACTTTTTATGTTGACTGTGGATGATCAAGGGGGCTGGTTCTTTATGGTTAAAGGATTGAGGAGTAATACTGAACACGTGAAAAATCATGAGCCTACTTGGAAAGTAGTGAAAGATAAAGGTGTGGCGATACACTATATATCTATGCTAATTGTTGAGATTGTCGCTCATGAACTATTATTGTGTTTTCGGCCTTGTTGTGCTTCTTGAGTAGTTTCTTATGTTATCCTTTTATGGTGTTATGTTATAGATAAAGTTGTCAGCAAAGTAGTTTGATAACGTAAGATAGTAAGTCCCGAAATGAGGTATGTAAAGCTAAAACCTCTTTCACTATTAAGGCACAACCTAAAGTCGCATGTTCTTCCGATAAATATAATCAAAGATTATATGATACTTGAAAGCAAGTTATCCTATTTTATAACTCTCTCATATTGGAGTCCTAAACCTATAGAGTTATAGTACTCTTTTCTGGTCAAGGAAGCCATATGCTTCACATAACTATATTGTCACGACCCAGGGGTACACCCTAGACGTAATATGGCGTACAAGACCCTGAGAGGCCTCATACAAGCCACTTAGCATATCATAACATAAAGTAATATCAAATGGTACAGAAATTTAAAACATTTTACATACAATCAAAGTCTTTTATAAAACAAAGAGGAAGTCTTTAACACTTGTCTCAAACCATCGAAAACATGAATAGTCTTTGGGACGCAACCCATACAAAAGTTCTAACATAAAAATGAAAGACATAAAGGAAAGGTGATCAAATCCTCGATGCTATGAAGACTCACCAAATCTTCAATCCTTGCTCTACTATGAACCTAGCCACGGGGATAGAACTCAATGTCGTCGGACCCTACATTTGATAAGAATGTAGGCAAGAGTATGTGATAGTACAGAATGTACTAAATATGATAGCTAGCATAACATCATTAAGAGCATAACATAAGCATTAGTCAACATAAGACATAGGCTATAAACATAAGATATAACAACATAGTCATAGCAATGCATCTAAATCAACATAAGGTAAGAGAAACACTTCATAAGTAACCTCAAAACATACTTGTGCAATGCATGGATAAGACCCCATAAATCTCACCCATGCTAAGTAACCACCTTAGGCCATCATTCATGTTCATCATCTTTTGATCTCATCCTTAGCTCATTTCTCATAGACAAGGGAACATTCACCTTTAGTCAAACATAACAAGGAAGGCAACTATAGCAACAATCCAAGCTAAGCATACATCATATAAGCAAATCTCATATTAAAATGTACTTACGATATTCCTTGAAGTAACCTTGATTCATTATAATCATGCTATTTTGATTTGGGACTTGTCCCTCTTTAGTCATTCTTACTAATCATGGAAGAGTATTTCTTTACTAGTCCAAGACACATCATCACTAATGAAAGGTTACGATTTACCAATTCAAGGCTATCAAGGAAAAGCACCTCATTATGCTAGACCAAGCTATCATAGAAAGCACACTCTCATCCAAGTCCAAGCTACTCAAGGAAAGGTATTATTGCTCAATCCAAGCTATCATGAAATGGTGTGGCCTCACCAAGTCAAGCTATCATGCAAGCATCCTCTCATGCTAGTTCAAGCTACATTGGAAGGGTACAATTTCTCAATCCAAGGCTATTCATGAGTTCTACTATCTCAAGCTACTATGCATGGTCTTGTTTTACCAAGTCAAGCTATTCATGAAGGGATATCACATCACTACTGCAATGCTAACATAGTTCATACCTGCTTTGATTCATTTTAGGTGAGCAAGCCTTTCAACCTAGAATCATTCTATGTGAGAAAAATCTTTCACATCATGGTTGTAATAGTTATGGGATAAGGAGATTGCTACTAGAAGCCCGGACTCAACTTGCGTAAAAGGCTTCCATCTCATGAGACATACTTTGGGAACCTGGACTCCACTAGTGTAAAAGGATCCCATTGGAAGCCGAACTCAACTAGTGTAAAAGCTTCCATCTCATATACAATATCCACTCAGTACTAAGTATATTCATAGATCTTATAAGACATGCATAATATCATACATTCCTAATATAGGTCATGTGGGTAAATCCTTCCACAACAATCCTATCTACAATAAATATTCATCATATAATCTTTACTCTTAAAACTTTATCATTTATAATTCATCACATTTGCTTTACTCTCAAAGCCCTAGCAATCAACATTCATAGTTACAAGCCTTATTCTCAAAGTAATACTAGCCATAGTCATCTCATATGCCTAATCTCAAGACATTCTAATCACATGCTTCATTCTTAAGCAATTCTAATCATATATCATTATAAAGGCTCAATCTCAAGCATTACTAATCATGATCCCTCATCTATACTTTAATCTAATTCAATTCATGTCTATGTGATTTTATTCTCAAGCAATTACTATAAATATCATCAATTCTAGAAGATTTTCTCTAAATCCTCAATTTCCCCTTCCATAACATAAACTCATCATCAAATTCATATTTAGAATCATAGGTTAAGCATGGATACATGTATAATCATACTAAAATCATGCAATTCCATCATATACAACTCTAATCCACTCAATTGGATCATAACCCATAACATTAGAAGAAACCTTAGATTGACTTGGGGAATTCTTCTTCTAAATTGGGGAAAACATGGGGCTCTATGGATGAAAGGAATCCATGGATGAATAAGTCATCATACCTTGATTACAAAGCCCGCAAAGCTTGAAAGATTGGAGACTTGGCTTTCCCTAGCTTGACCCTCTTCTTTTTCTTCACTTTCTAAAGAGAGAATATTTGAGAGAGAATTGAGTTTATTTTTGGTGAGTTGAGCGAATGACTTAATTTAGGGGTATAAAGTCCTTATATAGGTGGTCTAGATTAGGGTAAAATGACACCACTTAATCCTAATTAAAATCGGAAAACCCCAAAGTACCCCTAAACTTAACCACCAAAACTGCCCTAGGTCACAACCCACGAGACCACGTTGACGGGCCGTGGATGGAACCACGGGCCATCCTGGTCAAGCATGGTTTGGTGACTTGGTGTTGGCCACCAGGGCTTGAACCAAGACCCCCATCCATGAGGTGTGGACCCATCCACAGGGGGTGGACCCACCCACGGGGTGTGGGTCCTGTCGTAGGTCCACTGCCTTGGGCAGTTTTCTAGGGGCCTATTCTTGGGCCCTTGGTTGGTCCCTGAGGGGTGGCACCTTGACGTAATAACATGCTAAACCCTCTATTTAAGTACGGGGTGTTACATATATGTGTCTTCAGTTGAAACTCTTAGAAGTTAGTGGGTGTACATGTTGCATAAATTTAAAGGAAGCAGTTGACCACAAATTATTCGTAAGTGTATAGGTCACGAGATGTATGACTCTCAAGCTAAAAAAAAGTAATCACAAATTTTATCATAAGTTATATGATTTATGAATTCATTATTATAAGCCTTTTCATGAAATTTAGAGTATAGCCTACTCTACTGCGTGGGATGGGTATGTTTAGGGCCACTACATGCGACGCTATTCTGTGCACAAAATTTAGATATAGTCAGCTAGAATTTCCCATCGTGGCTTCACCTGACAGATACATGCTTGCGGGCAGACCATACAAGAGCCCTAGGGGGCGTACCTTGATAGACCTCGTTACCCAGACTATAAGATTCAACGCGCAGTCATGACAGTGGGCTACATATGCCATACAGGGTTCACTAATTGCCGACAGTAGGCCATCATGTGATTCCCTGACAGATAGTTTTACAAAGAGCAAGGAAGCTATATAATAAAGTAAAAATATCACCTAGGCAAACTATAGGAATTTTGTATATATAAATGAATAAGCCATGAAATGTTAGATGTGGACCCTTGAGATTTGTCAAGTTCCAGTTTTGGATTATGTCTCCCGCATACATATGCTCAGATTTGCCTATATTGATATTTTATTCATTTTAGCATTCTTACATGTCTATTTGTTATTTAGTCTGCTTTTCATACCAGTACATGTGTTATATGTACTAACGTCCCTATTATTGTGGCGTTTCATTTCTATCACTACAGGCTCAGGTACTCAGGACAACAAATATTTCCAGTAGACCAGAGACTTCCAGTTTAGCAGTTGGTAAGCTCCACCTCTACCTGGAGCTATCATATATTTAGAGCCTACATTTTTCTATGTATGTACATATGTTAGAATGGGTATGTCGGGGCCCTATCCCGACTAGTTATCAGGTTCATACTCTTTAGAGGCTTCTTAGACTTAGTTTTGTTTCCGTTGTAAAGTAGCCCAGTGGGCCCTTTTGTTATATATGTTTTAGTATGTGTCTTAATATAGGTTATGTTGCTTATGAGTCTATAGCTTTGGCATGATTTTAGTACATAAAATTAACAAGTGCTTACTTATATCCTTTATGTGTGCCCTTTTCTAGTTGGGGGCGTGACAAACTTGGTATCAAAACCCAAGGTTCAAGTGTCCCAGGGAGTCTATGAAGCCGTGTCTAGTAGGACCTTTCTTATAAATGTGTTGCACGCCATATTTATGATTTAGGGACTACATGGGCATTTAGGGATTCGACCTTCTTTCATAATCTAAATCGGGCGACAGAGATAAGTCATAGAAAGTTAATTCTGACTCAATATCTTTTTTCAATAGTGATACAAATCATGTCTATTACGGACAAGGATAAAGAAAGCCTAAGGTCCATTGCTAGTAATACTCAAGAGGCAGTCATTTCAGAGCAGTCCCAACTAGTCGATGATCAAACTAGCGATCAACAGAGCTTGCTATGTCCTATGTTTCTAGGTCATCAGATTCCCAGGACAGAAGGAGCTACAAGAGTTCCTACACCTCCAGTAGTACTAACAGTAGTTCATGTACCACCTATACCGCCACCAGGTGCCTCAAAGCAAGATCTTAGAGGGGCCATACAGTTGCTCACTCAGTTGGTAGCTTCTCAAGTCCAAGGAAAAAATGTTGCTGCTGTGAGAGAGGACCCACAAGGGTTTATAGATGAGAACAACAAAATTCTTAGGGTCATACATATATCTCAGATTGAGGCAGTTAAATTGGCCTCCTATCAGCTGAAAGGTATCGCCATTGCTTGGTACGAGATGTGGGTGGATTCTAGGGGACAAAATGCTCCTCCCGCAATTGGGAAGGAGTTTTCTAGGGCCTTTATGACACATTTTTTTCCACTAGAGCTTAGGGAAGCAAGGGTTAATGAATTTCTAAACTTTCAACAAAATAACCTCAGTGTCAGAGAGTATAGCATGTGATTCATTCAGTTGGCTAGATTTGCTCCCGAGATGGTTAACACCCAAAATGCAAGGATGCATCATTTTGTTGGTGGACTTGGAGATCATTTGATTGGTTCTTGCACCGTTACTGCATTAAATCGAGATATGGATATTTCAAGACTTATGGCACACGCTCAGCAGGCAGAAGACCGTATACAAAATCGTAGGGCTGAGAAAGAAAGGGAACAAAATAAGAGCGCTAGGAGTGTTGGAATATTTTAGGGAGGTGCTATAGCTTACTCCAATAGAGGTCCACCCAGACAGGCTCAATCAGTAGACCGCTCCACAGCTAGTGCCCCATCTCAGTCATCGAGACCCAGGCAGGAGTAGAGTCACACTTTGAGGACACCTAATCCCCACTATCAGAGAGGTGCTAGTCAAGGACAACTGTCTCGACCTACTTGCAGACAATGTGGCTGTTCTCACTTGGGAGAGCATCGATATGGCTCTACCGTTTGTTATGGGTGTAGAGTTGAGGGTCATAAGATACGTGACTGTCGCAGACTTGGAGTTGAAGGTAGAGGTAATAGACCACTTACTGGCTCTGTAGGAGCATCCTCATCATCGACACCTTCTTCATCACGTGTCCCTCAAACGCCAATAAGGAGAGGTGCAGGCAGGGGTAGATCAAATCGGATGTATGCACTAGCAGGTCGTTAGGATTCAGAGGCACCCCCAGATGTGGTTACAAGTATCTTATCTATTTTCTCTTATGATGTATATGCATTGATAGACCCTAGGGCTACCCTATCATATGTTACTCCATTTGTTGCTAAGAAATTTGGAGTAGAACAAGAGTTATTACACGAGACATTTGTAGTATCGACTCCGGTAGGAGAGTATATTATAGCTTGAAGGGTTTATTATGGATGCCTAGTAACAATATGTGTCTGTGATACATTGGCAAATTTGATAGAGCTAGAAATGGTTGATTTTGATGTCAATATGGGCATGGATTGGTTGTCGTCTTGTTATCCTATAGTTGATTTTCGAGCTAAAGTTGTTCGATTCAATTTCCGGGGGGAGCCAGTCCTAGAGTGGGAAGGTAATGCTACGATGCCTAGAGAAAGGTTTATTTCCTATCTTAAGGCACAAAAGTTTATAGATAAAGGGTGTTTATATCACCTTGTTCATGTAAGAGACCTTGAAACTGAGAAGCAGGTGGTGACTCTTCAATCAATGCATGTTGTGAATGAATATCCAAATGTGTTTCTGAACAAACTTCCTGGACTACCTCCAATCAGAGAGATTGAATTTGCTATTGACGTAGATCCCGGTACACAACCTATATCCATTTCGCCTCATAGAATGGCGCTAGTAGAATTGAAAGAGCTAAAGGAGCAGCTGAAGGATTTGCTTGACAAAGGTTTCATACGCCCCAGCATATCGCCTTGGGGTGCTCCTGTACTATTTGTACGCAAGAAGGATGGGACAATGTGGACGTGTATAGATTACAGACAGCTTAATAAGGTGACGATAAAGAATAAATACCCCCCTTCCAAGGATAGATGATTTATTTGATCAAATGCAAGGAGCTAAATGCTTTTCAAAAATCGACTTGAGATCTAGATATCATCAGCTGAAGATTCGAGAAGTAGATATTCCTAAAACAACCTTCCGTACAAGATATGGACACTTTGAGTTTCTCGTCATGTCATTTGGAATGACAAATGCTTCAGCAGACTTTATGGATATGATGAATAGGGTTTTCAAACCCTTTTTTGATATGTTTGTGATTGTATTTATAGATGACATCTTGATATATTCACATGATGCCACAGAACATGCAAATCATCTGAGAGTTGTCTTACAATCACTAAGAGAGCACCAATTATATGCCAAGTTTTCTAAATGTGAATTCTGGATGAACTCTGTGGCTTTTCTTGGTCATGTAGGCATTAGAGTAGACATGCAAAAGATTAAGGCAGTAAAGAGTTGGCCTCGACCAACTACTCCGATGGAGGTGCGTAGTTTCTTTGGGCTAGCTGGATATTATCGAGGGTTTGTAAAGGGCTTCTCCTCTATTTCTACACCATTGACAAAGTTGACACATAAGGCAGTGAAGTTCCAGTGGTCCGACGCGTGTGAGAAAAGCTTCCAAGAGCTTAAAGATAGATTGACTAAGGCGCCAGTATTGACCTTACCAAAGGGTACAAACGAGTATGTAGTTTATTGTGATGCTTCAGGCATTGGCCTATGGTGCGTCTTAATGCAGTAGGGGAAGGTGATAGCATACGCTTCTCGAAAATTGAAGAAGCATGAACTAAACTACCCCACTCATGATTTGGAGCTCGCCGCAGTGGTATTTGCGCTTAAGATTTGGCGGCACTATTTGTATGGGGTACATGTTGATAAATTTACAAATCATAAGAGTCTCCAATATATTTTCAAGCAAAAGGATTTGAATATCAGGCAGAGTAGGTGGCTAGAGTTGTTGAAGGACTATGATGTGAACATTCTCTACCATCGGGTAAAGCTAACGTTGTAGCAGATGATGTTAGTCAACTATCAATGGGCAGTCTAGTACATTTACCACGTGTATAATAGGAAGTAGTACGAGATGTTCACAAATTAGCCAGCTTAGGTGTCCGAATTCTAGAAGCCGAATATGGAGGTGTAGTCATACAGAATACTGCCAAATCATCATTAGTGGCATTGGTGAAAGAAAAATAGTATGACGATCCTATATTTCTACAGTATCGAGAAGGGATTCGAGAGCACCAAAGTACTGCATTCGAGTTAGCAAAAGATGGCACCTTGAGATGCCAATGCAGACTATGTGTTCCAAATTTAGAAGGGTTAAGGTTGAAAATCATGCATGAAGCACATTGTTCCATATACTAAATTCATCCAGGCTCCACAAAGATGTATCATGACCTTAATTAGGTCTATTGGTGGAATGGCATGAAAATGAATATTGCAGAATACGTGGCACAATGCTCCAATTGCCAACAAGTCAAAACAGAACATCAGAGGCTCGGTGGCCTAGCTCAGACTATGGACATTCCATTATGGAAATGAGAGGCTATTAATATGGATTTCATTACAGGTTTGCCATTCTCCTTTAAGAGACATGATTCCATTTGGGTGGTCACTGATCGGTTGATGAAATCAACCCACTTTTTGCTAGTTAAATCCAACAACACAGCCGAAGAGTATGTCAAGCTATATATAAGGGAAGTTGTTCGCTTGCATGGGACTCCATTATCCATTATTTCAGATAGGGGTGCCCAGTTTACGACACATATCTAGAGATCATTCTTGAAGAGTTTGGGCACACAGGTGAACCTTAGCACTACATTTCACCCATAGCTAGACGGCCAAGCCAAACACACTATTCAAACACTCGACGATATGTTGAGAGCGTGTGTTTTAGACTTTAAATGCAATTGTAATGATCATATGCCCTTGATAAAATTTGCCTACAATAATAACTATCATTCAAGAATTGGCATAGCTCTATTTGAAGCTCTTTATGGGCATCGATGCAGATCACCTATTGGTTGTTTTGAAGTAGGTGAAACTCAAATATTAGGACCAGACCTTGTTCACCAAGCCGTTAAAAATTAAAGTTGATACAAGAGCATCTAAAGACAACTCAGAGCTGACAAAAATCATATGCAGACATACGTCATAGAAACATAGAGTTCCAAGTTGATGACTGGGTATTCTTCAAGCTATCCCCTATGAAGGGCATCATGAGATTTGGGAGGAAAGGTAAGTTGAGCCCCAGGTATGTTGGGCCATATAAAGTTTGTAACATCTCGTATTCGAAACAGACAAAAATGCAGATTTTGAGAAATTGCAGGTGCAACTTACGGTCACCATCCACGGACCGTAGGTCAGACCACGGCCCGTGCTGGTGGTCCGTGGTTCGCCACTGCAACCCCTCCCCAGCCAGCTCAGAAAATTGGTTAAGTCTCGACTCACGGACAGACCCACGGTCCGTAGATCAGACCACGGTCCGTGGTCTGTGTCCGTGGATCAAGAC
>JAJOOR010013351.1:0-32535 GCA_036250505.1 Solanum acaule | reverse complement strand
ACGGGATGGGATAAACGGGACGGCACATATAGCTATTTCAAAAAATAATTATTTTTTTTGAGTTATTTTGAATTACGAAAATACGAATGTTTTTTTTAGTTTTCTAAGTTATATTCGTTTATAGTAATTAAGTTTTAAAATTTATAATAATTTTACTTTAGTTTATTTTAAAGATATTTTTTTTATTTTTTACGTATATAAGTTTGTAAGTTGAGTTTAATAAAGTTTTTTTTTTTAGTTTTTGAGCTTATGTAGTTATGTTATTAGTTTTAAAGATTTGAATCTTTTGAAGTTTATAAGTTATTAAGTTATACTTATAACTTGTAAGTTAAATAACTTAAGTTTGTAATTTTTAAAAAATTAAATAAACAAAAAAGAAATGCTAGTAAAAGTAAATAATGAAAAAAATATTATTTTTTATTTTAATTAAAAATGATTTACTGGGACCGGACCGGACCGGAATGAACCGGGATGAACCGATACCGGTACCAAATCATGGTACCGTTCCGTTCCGTGTACCGGTTCAACGTATCCCATCCCGTCCCGAATACTACCGGACCGGAACGAACCGGAATGGTACTGGAACGGACCGAAATGGTACCGGTACAACCCATTCCGGTGCCCAGCCTTAGGTGTGCTCCATGATGTACTAGTGAAAGTGGAGTCGTTCATCTTTCCAACAGATTTTGTGATTCTTGACTTTGAGGTTGAGTTTGAGGTTCCCATCATTCTTGGGAGACCATTTTTAGCTACGCGACACGCTTTGGTTGATATGGAAAATAGGTAGATGAAATTCAGACTGAACAATGAAGAGGTAACTTTCAATATTTGTAGGTCTATGAAGCAAAGTTGTGAGCTCCAATCGGTATCGGCGATAACCTATAGAGTTGAGAGTGTTTCTAAGGTGCAAGTTGAGGAGAGACTGGGTGTTGAGGCATTAGCAGCGGTTATGATGAACTTCTATAGTGATGGTATTGAAGAGTATGATGAGCTGGTCGCCACACTTGATAAGTGTGAATATCGGTCAAAACGAAAGAAGTTGGAGTTGGACATGAAAAATCGTGAGTCCCCACCTGCACGACCGTCTGTTGAGGAGGCACCGAAATTAGAGCTTAAGGCTCTACCACCGCATTTGAGGTACGTGTTCTTGGGAAAAGATGATACTTTACCGGTCATTATTGCGGCTGATTTGAATAGGCGACAAATAGAGTGTTTGGTTGCCGTATTGAAAGGGGTTCAAGCGATCCATTGGGTAGACTATTGCGGATATTATTGGGATCCCTCCCGGTATTTGTTCGCATAAAATCCAACTCATGTCGGATTACAAACCTAATATTGAGCACCAAAGAAGGTTAAATCCGCCTATGCAAGAGATAGTTAAAAAGGAGATCATCAAGTGGTTGGATGCTGGAGTTATCTATCCCATTGCAGATAGTAGTTTGGTGTGTCCTGTTCAATGTGTGCCCAAGAAAGGTGGGATTACTGTGGTTCCTAATGAGAGAAACGAGCTTGTTCCGATGTGGTCCGTGACTGGATGAAGAGTCTGCATGGACTATTGGAAGCTAAATGCTTGGATAGAAAATGACCATTTCCTTATGCCATTCATTGATCAGCTGTTGGATAGACTTGCTGTTAAGGGTTGGTATTATTTTCTTGATGGTTATTCGGGCTACAATCAGATCTCTATAGCTCTGGAGGACCAAGAGAAAACCATCTTCACTTGCCCTTATGGGACTTTCGCCTTCAAACGGATGCCATTTGGGTTGTGCAATGCTCCAGCGACCTTCCAACGTTGTATGCTGTCGATATTCTCTGATATGGTGGAGGACACTATTGAGGCATTTATGGATGATTTCTCCGTGGTAGGTGATTCTTTTGATCGATGTCTGGATCATTTGGCTTAGGTGCTTAAAAGGTGTGAAGACTGAAACCTAGTGCTCAATTGGGAGAAATGCCATTTTATGGTGAAAGAAGGTATAGTGCTAGGTCATTGGATTTCTGAGAAGGGCACTGAGGTAGATAAAATGAAAGTTGAGGTGATAGAAAAACTTCCTCCACCTATCTATGTAAAAGGTGTTAGGAATTTTCTTGGGCATGCAGGTTTTTATAGGAGGTTCATCAAAGATTTCTCAAAAATTGCACATCCGTTGTGCAAACTGCTCGAGAAGGAGTGTAAGTTCTATTTTGATGATGCTTGTCTAAGAGCATTTGGAGAGTTGAAGGAGAAGTTAGTTACTGCACCTATCATTATTTCACCGGATTAGGGACAACCGTTTGAGGTAATGTGTGATGCGAGTGGAGTGGCGCTTGGTGTGGTATTAGGACAGAGACGAGAGAAAATTCTCTATCCTATTTACTATGCTAGTAAAGCTCTAAATTTGGCCCAAAATAACTATATGGTAACTGAACAAGAGCTTCTTGCGGTGGTTTTTGTATTCGAAAATTTCGATCCTACTTGCTTGGTACTAAGGTCATATAGTGCATACTGACCATTCTGCATTGAGGTATATGATGGCGAAGAAGGATGCAAAATCGAGGTTGATTAGAAGAGTATTGTTGCGGCAAGAGTTTGATTTTGTGGTAAAAGATAGAATGGGGATCGAAAATCAAGTTGCCGATCACTTGTCTAGATTGCATGAAGAGGTTATGCTAAAGCTTGGTGATAGGGCTGAAATTAATATTGCTTTTCCAGATGAACAGGTATTGGCTGCTTCTCATGATCTGATTCCTTGGTTCGCAGACTTTGCTAATTATTTGGCAAGCGATTTGGTTCCCCCGAATTTGTCTTTTCACCAAAGGAAAAAGTTTACGCATGATGTGAAGAAGTTCTTTTGGGATGAACCTCATTTGTATCGTAGTTGTGCCGATGGGATTATTCGTCGCTGTGTGCCAGAGGTCGAGATGATGGGTATACTAGAGGCGTGTCATTCATCGCCTGTTGGTGGCATCATAGTGGTGTTCGGACTACGCATAAAATTTTGCAGTGTGGGTACTATTGTCCCACCATCCACCAAGATGCTCATGATTTCGCCAAGTCTTGTGACCGTTGCCAAAGAGAAAGAGGAATTTCAAAGAGGCAAGAGCTTCCTATGTATCCAATATTGGTGATTGAGTTGTTTGATGTATGGGGCATTGATTTTATGGGTCCATTGTGAGTTCACATGGTATGAAGTATATTTTTGTTGCGGTTGATTATTTATCGAAGTGGGTGGAAGCAGTTGCGCTCCCCAACATGTAGGTAAAAGTGTCACCGCATTCTTGGAAAGGAATATCTTCTCCAGATTTGGTACACCAAGGACGATTATCAGTGATTGAGGTTCCCACTTTTGTAATAAGTTGTTCAAGGCGCTACTTGAGAAATATGATGTCCGCCACAATGTAGCCACTCCTTACCATCCGCAGACTATTGTGCAAGTTGAATTGTCCAATAGAGAGATCAAACAAATTTTGGCGAAGACTGTGAATGCTAATAGAACAGATTGATCAAGGAAGCTTGATGATGCTCTATGGGCCTATCTCACCGCATATAAGACTCCCATGGGTAAGTCTCTCTACCAACTTGTATACGGGAAGTCTTACCATTTACCGGTAGAGCTAGAGCATAAAGCTATGTGGGTGATGAAAAAGCTAAATTTTGATTGGGGCGCCGCATCTTATCAAAGAATGAATGACTTGAATGTGCTTGATGAGTTTCACCTAAAAGCTTATGAAAGTTCAGCCCTGTACAAAGAAAAGATGAAGAAGTATCATGATTAGAGAATTGAAAAGCTAGAATTTGTTGTGGGTGATCTTGTGCTTCTATTCAACTCTAGGTTGCGCCTGTTTCCCAGTAAACTCAAGTCCAAATGGACCAGGCCATTTTTACTCACAAAAGTGCTTCCCCATGGAGCGGTTGAGCTTGAGAACAGTGAAGGAACAAGGTTCATGGTAAACGGGCATATGATCAAGATCTATCTGGGAAACGCGGAAAATGTGCAAGAGGTTGTTGAGGTCTATGTTCTTGATGAAGTCTGAGTAATCAAGAGGCCTGTGTCGTGCCGCGACGTTAAATCAAGCGCTGTTTGGAAGGCAACCCAAGATGTAGCAATCTAGCCAACTATAGGGTTTCGTTTTAGTAGTTTTCTTTGTTTAGTTGCTTTTTTGTATTTCTTTAGATAGGTGTTTTCTTTTTGGTTAGTGTTGGCTAGATATAGCATAGAGTCCTTGTCTAAAAAGTGTCCAGAAAATGTAAAAAGAAAGGCCTAATGGGTGCTACATGTGCAGGGACGAAAAGCAAAATCTGCAGAAAAAGGATTGGTGCAGAGGTCTATGGACCCCATCGATGGTCCGTGGTTCAATCCACGTACCGTGAATGGTGTCCGTAGATCACAGGTATGGTTCCTGAATTTTAAAAAGTGCAAGTGCGATCTACGGTCCTCATCTACGGACCGTAGACGAGGTTTTGTGGGTCCAAACCCTAGTCTTCCCGACCCGACCCGAACATCTTTTAAATAAAGCCCCCTCCTTTTCAAATCATTCCTACTTCCCTCATTTATACCCCAAAACCATTTCTACACCCCTCTAACTACTCCAATCACGCCATATTACCATAAATCCATCATTAATCACCCCATATTCATCCTCCCATTTCACAAAGCACTCTCTCTTCCCCCAACTCTATCCCATTCCCCATTTTCAAAGGTTCGGTGTCCGGGTTTGGTGTGAAAGGCGAGTAAAAGGTTTTTGAAAGTCTCAAGTCGTCACACAATCACCTTATTCCCATTGCTTGTAAGGTAATAGACTTTCCTTTCACTTTGAATTTCAATTCAGTGATTGATTAGAGAAAGTCCGGAATTGGGTCTTGATATTGGGTAGTTGATTGTATGTAAATGCATGCTAAACTAGAACTACAAACACCCTTAGGACAATAGATAGTGATTGTGCGTGTTTATAAAACCAGTGTAATGAGAGTCTACATGCAAGTTCCGACTTAGGGTTCCTAATTTTTGTGTAATTCCTGTAAATTTAGTAATCGGAAGCCTTAGAATGATGAACTAGCATATTTTTTGTTGAAATGCATGATTAGATTAGGTGATATTGTTGAAATTGGTCATATTGGGGTCAACATATGGATGCCTGAAACTTGGCACAGATCCCATCCACGAGACCCTATCTACGGACCGTAGGTCAATCTACGGACCGTAGATCAGGTCCGTGGTTGGTGGCACATGAGAATTTCACCAAGTGTGGAACCACAGAAGTGGACTATGGTCCGTAGATCAATCTACAGACCATTCTGCACATTCGTGGTTCCCATCAGAGACCAACTTTTTGGTACCTCTGATCTACGGAAGGGATCCACGGACCGTAGGTCAGCCTACGGACCATAGATGCCCATCGTAAGTGGCCACTGAAGCCACTATATGAACTTTTTTTCTATCTTTTTTTGTTTTTGTTTGTTCTTAGTTCTAAAATATTTTCGAGTGTGTCATGAGTTTAATATGGTACTAATTAGACATCCACAGGTACCATGGCGCCTAAGAAGCAAGTGACGTACTCCAAAAAGGGCAAATCAAAATCCGTGCAGCCTACTCTTAGGCTGATTGATGAAGACACGGACGCAGAAAAGGATCCAACATATGTTCCACTGGCCACGAGGACATCCCCTACTGCACCTCGGGCTACCCATAATACATCCCGGCAGGTGGTCACCGATGTAGTCACTGTCTCCCAGTCTGATGAGGAGAACATACTGATCGGGTCACCGGCTAGTTCTGCTTCCGATTCTGAGGCTGGTTCTACTTCCGGCTCAGAGTCCCCCTCTACTTTTGGCTCTGAGCCTGCCCATGCTTCCGGTTCTGGTTGTGGATCCACCACAGGCTCAAGATCACATGACAAGCTGCCTCGTCTGATGAGGCCACTAGTTCGGGAAAAGTTCCGGTACCCTGATCCGGTGGCTAGGGAGCCAAACAGATGGTGTGTTGAGGGGTAACGACAAATCTATTGGGATGCCAGAATGTTGAATGATTAAAAAAAGATTGCCCAACTTATTACTGAAGAGTGCAGAGTCCTCACGGGGAGCTTACACACTATTCCCGACATCCACCGCCTTTTTTAGCATCACAAGTGTGACTGGATGGCTCGAGACCCTTGGATTTATAGCGAGGAGATTGTGCGGGAGTTCTATGCGTCTTATGCTGCCATTCTCAGAGGTTCGATTGACAAGAGGTCCAATCCCACAGCCCAGGACCCTCTCACTTCTACTATGGTCCGAGGTTTTTCAGTGGACATATCACGTACAACCATCAGCCAATTCCTCTATGGCACTGGTCTTGATCTCACTTGGGCACTCAACACGGCCGAATTTGATTACAGATGGGATGTTGTGAGGAGTGGAGCCTTCACGCGTAATGCCGAGCAGAGAGAGGCTGTCTTACTGTGGTTGGCCAGGCACATAGCTGCAGATGGAGAGCGTGTGGAATGGGTTCACTCACCACGTTTGTGTATTCGGAAGGCCACCTTTAATTTGGTGGCCATTGTTTTTTGGTTGCTGGTGCGGAATAGAGTGTCGCTCACAAAGGCCGACAATGCACTTACATGGGATAAATCAGTAATGGTGGCAACATGAGAGGGCATTCAAGACCTCCACTACTTACCCTTTTCCGTGCCTAATTTTTCAACTATGCAGGGACTCTGGTGTGTCGATCTGGCATTGTGACAAATTGATACAGCCAACGAGGACCCTAGATATTGGCCTAATTCGGGACGAGGAAAATGTGGCAGCACCTTGCAGAGGGCCGCGGATCGATGTTCCATTGGGTACTGATTTAGTAGATGCTATGGAGCAGATGCAGAGTGATGAGCCTACCCCTCCAGCTGACACTAATGATGCACCAACCTTATCTTCTCAGGCCTCTAGTCAGGCCCCCAGCTCATCTAGAGCCACCATGTCTTCTGGAGCCTCTGTTGTGCCATTAGCTCTAGTTTAGAAATTGGAGGCACAGATGGCCACACTGCTTCACCAAGTGAAGCCATGGATGCAGAAGTCCATTGCAGATTTCGAGGCTAGGATGGAAGCCATGATGGATCAGAAGGTTCGGGCCGTTCATAAGCTCCTGGATGCCTTCGAGTTGAGAGTACTCGCATGGCCATCCCCGGTCATAGACTGTTCCTCCATTCGGACTGAGTTGGACAATCTCCGGGCTGACATTGATTCCATCGTTGCTGCGCCCACAGATGAGCCAGAATCTGCACCCACTGCATTGGCTGATGATACCGTATTTGATGCTCTATTCAAAGAGGATACAAATGCACAGCCCGAGCCCACCCATGCTCGTGAGAAGAGGCACCGCTCCAGCCAAAATTCTGACACTATTGAGGAGGCCCGAGCAAAGAAGTGGGAGTGCCAGCGAACTGAATAGGCTAGAAAAGCCTCTATTATAGATGAGGAGTTGCGCTAGCAACAGGTTCGTGAGAGTGCGCGTGGAGCTTTGAGTTCTGTGACCATTATCGAGGTTTCGACTGTTGAGAGTCTTGATGTGAGCACCACTGATGGTGCGGTTAGAATGATTGACAACACTACTGAGGGTGCTATGATTGCTGACGTGGGCACTATTGAGGGTGGCCCCAATGTTGCTGTAGCGGGCTCCGGGAAATTGGACCCACCCGCTTGTTGATGATTCATCGGCGCTATGCGCCACAGGTTTGCTTCACCCAAATCCATTACTTTTTACTGCATTTTGTGTGCATTGGGGACAACTGCACCTATTTTTTGTTGGGGGTGGGGTAAATGGATTGTGAGTGATAGGCTGAAGTGTGAGTAACCCAACTCATAATCCTCTCTTGGGGTTTTCTTGCTTGTGTTCTTTTTCCCCAAGAGACTGCTTAATTTCTATTGAACTGGCATGTGTTAGGATTGTATGTGTAGAAGCATGAGAAAGAATGAAGCATGATGACAACAACTCTTTGAAAAAAAAAATGTTACCCGTCCAAAAATAATGTGTGCTAAGAATTTGTAGGCTAGAATGAGTTGAATGTGTTGGCTCTGAGTAGGACATGATAATGAACCAACTTGATGGCATGACTTAAGCTAAAACTTGAACTGGTAATCTGATAATCTGATGATGAAACTATGTGCCAAGAGTGTGTTAGAATAGTTGATTGTTCAAACAGTTTTTGTGCCAATCTAGAACTTGCCCAGTTAGTCCTGCTAAGACAATCTACTCTAGAGGCTAGGAAGTGATCATAGGCCTTTGTTCTGATATGTCCGTAAATTGCCTTAAAGAAGAATCCAACCAAATGAAATAAAATGCTCCCTTTGATCCAAATGCTTTGAGCCTAAATTAGACCATTTCTTTCTAAACCCCTAACTCACCTTCCCATAATCTACTAGGTTGGCCCTGGTCCCTCCTTGGACATGTGCACCTCGACTTAGGCCAAAAGCCTAAGTTGAGGGTGGCTAATTTAAAAAGTAACCTCAATCTTGCCCCTGATCCGACATTGGGTATTGTGCACCTCAACCAATGGAAAATCCATAAGTTGAGGGTGGCTATGAAAGAGGAAACAAAAAGAAAAATGGGTATGAAAAGAGTTTGATGTTGAAAAAAGAGAAAAAGAAAAGAGAGGAAAGGATGTGACTTGTTGAAATCTAAAGAAAATAATAAAACGCATGAAAAAGATGAAAGAGAAACATAAAGAGCTACAAAGTCTAAAGTCACATCCATGGTTGAAGAGAATCAAGGGAAAGAAGGTAAAATGGTAGGATGTCAAAAATAGGGCAAAAAGAGGTAGAAAGCCTAATGTAATGTCAAGGAGGGCAGAAAATCGCTAAAACGTACCCAAATGTACCACACCTGACCCTGAGCCTATGTTACATGCCAAGAAAGTCCTATAGTGATCCTAGAACCTAGTTTGGAGAGTCTAAGCAATGAAAATAAGGGCAAACCTATGGTATTGAGCACTAACTGTACTTGAAGTTACTTCTGAGTGTGAGTGTTGAATAAATCCTTGTACTCAAAATCAAATTTATTGTGTGAAAAAGGGATTTCATTTGAACTAAGGGCATTAGTTACATTGTCGGAAAGTTGGTACCTTGGTGATAGTAAAACAATGTATGTTGTGTGTTGGTTGGCCGGTCTTTGTCATGTTTGGATCCGCAAAAGTTAGCTTGTTGAGTTTGAGAGAAAAGATTTGCTCTCGAGAAGAGAGTCGGGGTAGAGAGCTATGTGATTGCTTGTGCTTGAAATGCTTGCTTCTATACAAAGTGTCGTGTAGAGTCTTAGTGCGTCGCTTGAGGACAAACAACGAATTTAAGTTGAGGGTGTTGATATACCGTGAGTTTACGGTATTTTTAATACATTTCACTTAAGAGTTATGTGTGTCTAGGGCCTTTTTGTATTAGTTTTTATGTGTTTGTATCATGTTTTGCAGGAAAGATGTTTAGGTGCGGAAGTAAAGAGTTAGCTGAAAGAAATGCAGAAAAGAGCATCTACGGAGGTGGTCTACCGACCGTAGGTCCATTGACGCTCCATAGATGGTGATCGTAGATCAGCAGGGCAAGGCATGAAAGGAGAATCAGGGAATTTGACCAATTGTGGAACCACAGAGACCATTGACGGTCCATAGATTAATTTACAGACCGTACTGCTGAACCGTAGAATGTGATTGCGAGGGTTCCAGTACCTGATTTTTGGAGATCTACAGTCCATACTGGTGATCCGTCGTTTGCTTCAGAGAAGCTGATTTTTGGAAGCTAAAATATTTTCTAAGTCCTGGCTGATGGAAGGGACTCACGGACCGTAGATCCATTGACGGTTCATGAGTCCTTCTCGTGGAATGAAGACGCGTGCCTGAACAAACTTTCCTTATTTTGTTTCCCTTTTAATTTAGGACTTGTTTTCTATAAATAGGGTCTGTAAACCTCGTCTTTGGGAGTTAGACTTTATTATTTTAGTGCTAGTTTTTGGCTTGGGGGATTAACTTGCAAGTTTAGCAATTCTTAATTTCCTAAGCACGTTTCGGTGATTTTTACTTTGAAATTCAAGTTGAAATTCTGGGATTATTCTACTCTACCACATAAGTTCATGATTTATTCTTCAAACATTATGAATTGTTTTCTTTCTAATATGGGTAACGAAATCCACAACTAGGGTTGTGGGAACCATGAGCGATTAACGAAGTATGAATAGTAACTAAGTAATTCCCGAATAGTGTTTTGCATGCATTCATAATTCTTTCGTCTAGAAGTCTTTTTAACGGTGTGCAACGTTAGAACTCGCCTTCTTGCTACCTGCCGGACCAAGGAGGTAGTTAATAAGAAAAGAATTATCAACATAGATTTAGTGTGATACTATCTAATAGAATTAATGTCAATTGGTGCGAGGGTGAAAACTAAGCCATACATTGATGTGACATCTAATATGAGGTAATGGTAAGGATTTGTAAATTATACACATGTAGCCGGACCAATGTGCGGGGTGAAATTCTCTAGATGCCGGACCAAAGATTTAGAGATACATAACTTATCGCTTTGCATGTAATACACTAGGATGGGATTGCTATTACTAGCATTACGGAGTTATGAGCTTATGGGGAACACATACGCCCTAGTTTCTTTCTCAATTTGATAACAACAAAAGTTTAAATCTTGCTTATTAATTACTTTCATAATTTCAAAAATTTGTTACACAAACCCCCCTTTTTACTTATTTGTCTTGGAAATACATTGGCTAAATGAATATAATCGTTATTGAACTTAAGTTTAAACCATATTCCTCGTGGGATCGATCCCAACCTACAAGTTTGGTTCTTTACGTGATAACGATCGCTTAAGCTTCTGAAAAGATGTGTAATTTGAGCGTATCAATGAGTTAGGTGTACTTCTAGATATGGTTGGAAATATCTTGGAATAATATTTCCAACGCTGTCGAGTTTACACGATTCCGAGTTCGTATGAGTGAATTACGCCCTATGAAAGTTGGGCTATTGGAATAAGGAAAGTCCAATCCGGATTTAGAAGTGTAGTTTGGTCTTTTCCTTCCCCAACTTAGTTAATTCGTTTTGGTAATATTTTTACGGTCTAAACTGATAGGATTCAGTTTACGCCTTTGAAAAATAGAGTTAGGGTTTTGGAGAAGAACGCAAGAGGAGAAGAAAGGAGAAAAAAGCCAAAGATTGTTGTCTGTAAGGATTTAGCTTGTGGATTTCATCGGGGGTGATCCCTACAAGGTATGTGAGATCACATAGCGTTGGGTTAGTTCACCCACGCGCCAATCATGATTCAATTTCAGCGAAGTTATTAGATTTGAAAGTAAATCCTTGAGTTCTTGATGAATTTCATTTGAATTCTTGTGGGTTGTGTTGTTGGAGTTTTCTTGAGATTGATTCATGTTGTTAGTTGTGTTTTTCGAGTAGAATCTGATGTATATTGAGGGTACAAATTATTCTAAGTGTTTGGGGAAAGAACCATTGAAGTTTAGAGGGTTTAGAGATGAAAAACGAGCAAGAAAAGTTGTCAAAAACCTGGGGATAAGGGTGGGCCGTCGCGCTAGCCAATGCTCCCCAAAAGGGGATCTGAACTTTCACCCTTTGGGCACCGCGCCAGCGAGAGCGCCCCAACTTGTTCTCTGAACTTTGAGGGCTGGCGCCCCGCGCCTCTCAGAGCGCCAGGGACGCCAGTTCTCCCTATTCGTTCCCCATCTTTTCGTACTTGTTCCTTAGCAATGTACCTATGTTTTCTAGTTGATTCCAACACTCTAAGGTACATCTAAACATCATGAAATCATCCATAAACATGAGATCATGAACCTTTAATCCATAATCCAATTCAAGGAAAGTTAAGATCAAAGTCAAGAGAAGTTAAGAGTCAAGTCTAGAAGTTAAGAAGCAAGTCAAAATAGTGTTTTTAAAGTTTTTAAATGTCTACCACAAACATTTTAACTTTGTTTTAAGACCAAAGTTTCAAGTTAAGCAAAGAGTAAAGAGTTGAGTTCATTTCTCAAAAAGCTATAAGGGAGCTAAGTATTCCCAAAGAGCAAGAAAAGGGAACATCGATTCCAAGAGAGCTTTTAAGCTAAGTTTTGAGTAATTATCTCAAACCAAAGAAAGAAGTATGTTTCTAAAACATATGAGCTAAGAATATATTGGGAGTAGTATTGAACACTGATATGGGGATGCGAGTTCATATTAACTCAAGTCTCCATAAACCATGTAGCCATCATGGGTAGTAAATGATCATACTTTTTAGATGACTCTGTAAGATTCTTTTAACATAGACTAGTGGATCCACTTAGTTAAGGGGTTCTATATGACGGCAAAGTATAGGACAGTTTTGGCAGCGTGGGCAAGACGCTGTATCACCACTTAGGCTCATAGTGGTGGTTGTCGGTTAGATAATCTCCCACAGAAACTATATTACTTTATCATATAAGTAAAGTTGAGTTTGGTATTGCATTTCTTTAACGAACTAAGTTGTTTTCCATTGTTTTACAAGTTTTACATATATTGCATGTGTTTTATTGCTTTATATTGAGTTAAGTTATTCATGAGTTGAGAAGAGCCAAGGTAAATGTTCCTTTCAGATTCTTTTCAAGACTATGTATGTTTAGCATTCCAACTTGCATACTCGCACATTGAATGTACTGATGCCAGTTGGCTTGCATCATTTTATGATGCATACGCAGGTAACCAAAATCAGCATCGAGTGCCTCGTTGATCAGGTTGAGCACTCAGATTCAGTTGGTGAGCCTCCTTGCATTCTGGAGGACCCTTTTTATAACTTGCTTTCTAGTTTTCAGTTGTTAGGATGATCGGGGGTCCTGTCCCGACATCCCTCTTTGTTTTCGAAGCTTCATAGGTAGATAGTATTATTTCTTTAGTCTTATTCATTTAGGTTGTATACGTTTAAGACTTGAGTTGCTATTTTGGCTAAGTTATTATCTATTAAGTTATTGCATGAGCTATATCTCTTATGTTCAAGACTTCTGCTGAGTAAGTAAGCCAGACCAAGGGTTCGCTTTGGGCCACCAATGGTTTTCGAGTGCCAGCCACACCCAATGTATAGGCTTGGGGCGTGATAAAAAGACTCAAACGGAATTTCTCTAAAATGTTCGAAAGAACTCTCAAACTTGACTTTCAACTCTACCTTGAATTTGATTTTTAGATTCAAGGATGTGATTTGTGATATGAAAGATCCCGTGATATTTAGAAGTATTTTTAGATAGTTAAACATGAGAAACGATCAAGAAATCACTGTCTGGAAGCAAGTCCACGACGCGGAGATGCATTTAATATTTGGTCGCGGAATTAATTTTGAGGCAGAAGGGTCCGTGACCTCTCTGCGACACGGAGAAATTTTTTCCAATTCTGAGAAACAGGTCCGCGAAGTGGACCTGGTACCCAGATTTGTCCGACATGTTCCTTCTTCATTTTCTAACCCCAATTGCCTAAATTCGATTCTTTTGCTCAACTTCTCTTTAGATTCATCTACCCAAAACATGTACACTAGAATCTAACTCAAAACAACTCTATAAAGTGACACAATAATCTTAAAAACCCCTTAATCTCAACCCAATTCAAGAACGAAATCAAATTTCAAGAACACATATCAAGAACACCAAACTTTCAACTTTCTAGAAAGAATTTAACACTAAAATTAACATGATTGGCGTGTGGGTGAATAAACCCAACACTATGGAAGCTAACATACCTCTTAGGGATTAAACCCATAACGAAAATCTGCTAGAAAATTCAAGAACTTCGACGAACACCTTGATCCTTTCCTCCTTTCTCCTCTTTTCTCTTCTTTTCTCTTCTTGAACTCTCAACTAAAACCTTAGATGTATATTAGGATTATAAAACTGAACCTAATCAGATTAGACCCCTAAAACCTTACTAAAAATGAATTAAATTTGATTTGGTAAGGAAAATACCATAATACCCCTCACTATTTTCGAGTAACTTTCCTTAACTAAACAACTTGACTTCAAAAGGGCATATCTCACTCATCCGACCTCAAAACTTAGCAAACTCGGTGGAGTTGGAAAGATAATTCAAAGAAATTTCATTATCTATCTTGTAGCCTACCTAACTCATCATGTACTGAGAGTTATGGTCGTTTGAAGTTGACCCAAAACTTAGAAGAGCTTAGGAATGACTTCAACGAATTCTCTCTAGCTCTTTTTGGAACACAAGGTTCTACATATAGTGACCTTAACACTTAGGAAAATTTAAATTCCTTGGTAAAAATTCACTCACTACGAAGAACGCTCGAGTATTAGTTTGAAATTTTTTCTGGGGTATTACAATCTATATCTAGCTTTGAAATCTATAAAAATAAATTGATGTATAATTTAATAATAAAGAGAAATATACTTAAAATATAAAAAAATATTATCAATGAGTGTATGTTCTTCAAAGACACTAAACATTATTCTAACAACTTCTCCTTCTTCTAGTATAATGAAGACTTATAGCATATGTAGGATGTGTTCAATTGATGTTTGTGCTAATTAATTAAATTATAAATTCATAGATTAATCTAAATTGTAGTATTAAAAATATTGTCTCTACTTTTAGC
This sequence comes from Solanum acaule, assembly GCA_036250505.1. Taxonomy (NCBI): domain Eukaryota; kingdom Viridiplantae; phylum Streptophyta; class Magnoliopsida; order Solanales; family Solanaceae; genus Solanum; species Solanum acaule. The sequence continues at coordinate 17,981 of JAJOOR010013351.1, read as the reverse complement.
TAAAATATAAATATAATTTACAAAGGATGGTGCAACCTCTTTAGCACACTCATCTCTCATTTAATCATGCAAAATAAGACGATTTTTATTTAATCTAATACAATTTCAGAAAATAGGAATGTACAAAATATTGAATTTGAGTGACCAATTAAATAAAAGATACTATAATAAAATTAATATATACCACATCAAAATAAATTACCAAATTAATATTATACCACATAAAAATAAATTATTTTCAATGCAAAAAAAAATCGAAAGATGAAAATAATATATCAATTTCCACTCCTTTGATTTACTATAAATTTCTTCTTTTATTTTAATGATTTTTAGATATCTTTAGTCTTTTTAAATATGTGTAAATTCTATTCTTTAGTAAATACGTATAACTTAACAATGACAAATAATTTTAGAATTTAGTATTAAATACTTTTAGATTAAATGTTTTTAACTAATTAATATATTATTTTTAATATTAATTATATTAAGTTAATACGTTATAAGCACCACCAACATGATATTATGAGTATAACGTGATTTATATATATATATATATATATATATATATATATATGACAATTCATTTATAATCAATTCTAATTCAAAATTTTGAAAACAATAATATTAATTATCATCGTAGATTAAAATACACGTGGAAAGATTTTATAAATGAAAATTTAGAAATGATAGGATTAAAGATGATAAAAATAAAAAATAAGAAATAACTCAACTCTTCTCATCTGTAACAACCCGAAACCGTCGTTATTTAGGAAAACAAACTTTGGGAAAAATCTAGTCCCTTGTCCCGCCATAGCGGGTGAGATGTCGCCAGGGTGGCATCGCCAGGGCGGGGTAAGCTGGCACCATAGCGGGATAAGCGGGACAAAATGTAAATTACGAGAAATCCTATTTTCTCCATCTTCCTAAAATACCTAAATAAGTCGTAAAACACCCTAAAACCCTTAGAAAAACTACTCTAAGCTTGGGAAGATAGGAGAAGAAGAATTCTAACGTGAGGATGGCGATATCTTGCGGATTCCTGGCCAAATTCACCGTCGCGATGCCCGAAAAACCAAAAACGAAGTCAAAACTCAGTTCAATTGCTTGGCACCCTGGTAGGCTAGGTTTTTATGAAATGAGTAGTTATAATTCTTTACTTACTACGTGATATAAGTAAATCAATGGTAGGGCTTATATGTAGACCTTTGTGCCCCGAGTAAATTCCATGGGTAATCTATAGAAATCAAAGTTTGTGGATTTATGCCTTGAGAAGAGAAATTGATGACTTGTTAGGGCTTCTAGAATTACTATCATGGATAGAATTGTTTCAAGAATAAGGATATGAAATCAGAAATGGAACTAGAATTATGAATGTATGCTAGATCACAAATTGGAGTAATTGAATTGAGGATTTATGATGAATTGTGATTAAACCCTAGAAAAGGAACCTTAGATGATGAACTAGGGATAAGTATGGTCAATTTATGTATATATGATGGGGATTGAGGAGTAATTCGTAGGTTATGGTTGTGATTCTATGATTGTGTGATATATGTTTGTTCTTGCTTCATTATGATACTTGTATGTATATGAATGTTGCAATGTTGATCACACTTATTGTAAATGAGATGAATGAATTATGATTTCTATGAACTGAATGTATGATCTTGAGGATATACTCGTGATTGTGGTTGTGGTGTGTTGAATGTGGTTGGTTGCCACGTTCCCGCATAACTAACTTAGATCGGTTGCCATGTTCCAACATAACTATTGGATCGGTTGCCACGTTCTGGCATAACTATGGGATCGGTTGCCATGTTCAGGCATAACTAACTTGGATCGGTTGCCACGTTCCAGCATGCTAACTGTTTTGGTTTGGGTCCCATGAGAGGACTAATGATGTGGCATAATTGTGTGACTTGAGGAACGTGAAGTTGTTTGTAAATGTTGTTGATATTGTATATGCTCGATAAATGTTTGTGAGTATATTGTGGTATTGACTTATACATGTTGCACTTAGTGGGTAGATGTTATGACGACTTATATTTGATGGTTCCTTGTGTTAAGCTTGCTGGGTATAGTGGAAGGGCAGAGTTTTCATAGGGCAAGGAATGGATAGCAAGGGGTTACTCGTGTGTGGTAATACAAAAAGTGGAGGGAGCTCGATGTAATGTAATATGTGACTATGGTGGGGTAATGTGACGAGAAAGTAAGGGTATGACGTGAAGGTTTAGTATAAATGGCGGTGGTTGTACTTGGGGATTTTTCTATGTGTTTAGAATGGTTAAGTTATGATCAAGAATCCGGTAAGTGGGTTGATTGAGAAAGGGGTTAGTAATCAGAGTACTGCTGTATATTAAAGGTGTTACCAAGAGAGAATAGGGATGGTGAAGAGATTGGTTTATTGCATGACCTTACTAGTTGGTTTCTTATGTTATGTGGTGGGCGTCGGGTTGACCGATGATGCCTACCAGTATGTGTGTTTGTACTGATACTACTCTTGCTATGTCTTTTTGACATAGTCTGGATGTAGGTTGGTGATGTTTCATTAGGTGAAGACGAAGAAAATCTCCAACAACTTCTATTCTTCCTTCCGCTTGGTAGGAGCTATGTCTTTTATTTATTTGTCCAGTTGTACTCTTAGTAGCTCTTGTACATGTTTAGACTAGATTCATGGGAGTTGTTTAAATTACTTTACAAGTTTAACTGAAAGTGTGTCTAAAGATATTATTTATAAAATCATAGTATATTTATTGATCTCTATTTTCTTTAAGTTTTTTCTGCATATTTAACTATTGGGATATGAGGGTTCTCCTACTTAGGCGTTAGAGTGGGTGCTCGCTCGATCAAGTGAGTTGGGTCGTGATTGGTATCAGAGCCTAGGTTACCGGTTTCCCCGTACAAGAGCGAAATATAGACTTGACTCTTGCGAATTGGTGTGTTGACGTCCATATCTAATCTTCAGGAAGCTAATAAGCATTCTAGGAAATTGTTCCACTCATTCTCTCCTTTCGTGTGAAGTATTGCTTGTGGTATGAGTTGAGTCCAATTGGTATCTCCTGATCCCAATTGGTATCTCAACAAAGTAAACCGAAAGTCGTGGTCACAAATGATGGAAAACGAGCAAGGTAAATTGGAACTGGAAGGTTTTAATTGGTATCTAGCATTAGGGGTAGAAAAAGGGCGTGGATGACCAGTAATAGTCATCTATGGAACAAACTAACTAATGAATTGAACTTGCCTTTGCATGGTATTTTGTGAACTGTGAATGTGCACTCTTGTTGATTGAATTAACTGTGAATGTGAAGTTGAACTTGTGAATGCAAAGATGTGATTACATGTACTAGAAGCATGTGTCTGAACCTTATTATTTGTAATTTGTTGGCTAATTAGTGTAAATTATGTGAGTGTGGTGCTGAATAAACGAGAATTAATTGACCTGCGTATTGTGGGATTGACTGAAGGCTAGACCATGATAAACCTAGTTATGAGAATTATTCTAACCATGCTAAGTAAACCTGGGAACCTTGGTGGAATTTAGGAAATATAGAAACCCCAGAAGGATCTTAGCAAGGTCTTGTTTTTATTTTGATCGCTGGGGCAGAATTAATTCCACCAGGGAGGGACCGCCAGTGCAGGACTGCCAGCGCAGGGTTTCCCTCGTCAGAGCGAGATGAGGCGAGGCAGAATCTCAGCCTGCCTCCACGACTTTTCTAAAACTACCTGGTAAGACCCTAGATGGGATCCGAACAAATTCCTGCAACCCCAAATAATGTTCAATAACAGAAGTAGAGAGATTATAAAACCTTCAGACTAAAATATAGGGATGCATCAGATAGCAAAAATGAGCATCCATGTGCTATAAAACTTAAGAGCATTGGAAGATAAAAACAAAGCATCTAAAATTTACAAGCCCAAGAAGGGCGAAGAAAGCAACTCAAGAACCCTGCGAACGAGAGGTGTCGGTGTCGGAATATAACTCCTCCGGGGGCACCAGGCCAGTCACGGCCTCCTTCAACTCCGAAAATTGAACATAATCAACCTTCCTCGCGATTGGCATCTCCTGCACGAGAGCGATACATGTGAACATGATTTTTTCTGCCTTCCAGAGCTGAATCATCACACGGTCCCTCGCCAGGTTCTTCTTCCTCTCTTGGCGCAACTGGCGACAGAGTATCTCGACCTTTAGGGCAGTGCTGGGAGGAACTGAAGGAAAGTCGGCATAGGCACTCCCCATCCTCTTCCGGACAGCCTCCAGATCCTCTTCGACCCGTGCACCTGAGAGTGGGTCTACGTCGTCCTAATCCACAGCCGCCTTACTGCTGCTAGCCCTGTCCGTCATCCTCCTCTTGCTCCTAGAAGTAGAGACCTGTCTGACCAAAAGAGGGTGAAAGGGGGGGGGGGATCCATATGAAGTACCTCATCGGCGTCAAAAAGTGGTACTCCCGCCCGCTTGCACAATGCAATAATGATCCCTGGTAGGAAGAAAACCTTCTTGTTACCCTGGTAGAACATCTTCCACTCTGAGATGATTTGCGCCCCCACATTTAACGGGATGCCCTGTATAGCACACGCCGCCACCACAGCCTAAGAAAAGTTAACGTCCATGCGGTTGCCCGACTGGCGGATCCTTCGGGTCACCAACTGTAGCCACCTCTTTGCATCGGGTGACCAATCCGTGCTAGTAATACTCACTGCAGTAGCACCTGATCCCGACGCGTAGGCTCAACAATAGTGTATTTCAGCCACTCCAGATCCATCTCTCTTAGTTTGGACTCAAACTCCGCATTTGGAACATCAGGCAACTCTAATACTTCATTAATAACGGTGGCATTTAGGGGGATGTCAACTCCCTAGACACGGATGACAGAGTAAGAGTCATCCCAGCGGACGGTAGAAAGGCATAAAACTCCCTTACCCAAGTGGAACGCGCATATTGGGGGAGCCTCAGTTAGTGGAGCCCATTCAAACTCCATCAGGCGAGCATAAAATGCAGGTGTCTTCTCCTCTAGCATGTACAACACAAAACCCCTTTTGCAACAGAACCCCGTGTTGCGGTTGTCGTGATGTGTCTCCCAACTGGCGACATCAGTAAACCGGATGAAAGGTAATTGTTCGTCGTTTGGTCCTGCCATTTAGAGAGCCTGTAATAAGTTAGAAATTAGTTAGAAAACGCGATAGGATAGTCGGTATAAGGCTGAAAATAAAGGAAGAGAAATATGGGTGTTAAAGGGTGAGGCCACTGCCTGGCGTATCCCGCCACATCGGCCATAATCTCGCCTTGGCGGGATTATGAAGGCCGCCAGATCTGGATGAAGGTCACTAGAGAAGCCTTCATCTGTGACGAACACTAAGTGCGACAATGGTGCCTTTTCATCCCAAAATCCCCATTTTCGATAGAAATTTAGCAGCTCAAAGTTATTTAACTACCCTAGAACGTAAAGAAGCAATTATATCGACAAAATAACTCCTAAATGAGGCCAAAATCCAAGTTTTTCACCAAGAGACCCTTCAACTTCCCCCACTCATTTTTGGACCAAGTAAGGAAAGTATCCATGCTTCAATTATCTATCAAAACTAGCAACCTACTTCAATTTCAAATAAACCACCCAAAAAATAAACCGTTTGTTTTGATTAATTAATCAGCATTCAATCTTTGTTAGTTAAGTAATGAAGTACAAGGCGTAAGGAATGTGAAATTACCTGAAATTTCGACATTCGGAGAAGAGTGATCGAGAGGTGTTTGGGGGAGTTCAAGGGAGAAATGGGAAAATGTCTTCCCTTTTTCCCCTTTTCTGGTTCCCAATCTCCTGCCTCAGTGGGAGATCCTCGCCACAACGGCCCTACCTTAGCGGGAGGGCTGCTACCCTAGCGGCCCAGGCTGTGTAATTTGAAAACTTTCGATGCTTCATGTGTGGCTTCATATAATCCTCTAGTCTGTTGGGTATAATATTCTTTTGTGTGTTAATTAAGTGAAAAGTCACCACTCATCGTGATTCTGTAGTGGACCGATTCTTTAACGTTAAAGTAAGTCAAAAACAGGCGCGTGATATTCATGCACTAGTCATTTGGGGATGAACGAGGGGTAAATGGGTACCTATTGTAACGACCCGAAACCATCGTTATTTAGGAGAACAAATTTTGGGAAATATCTTAGCCCTTGTCCCACCATAGCGGGCTAGATATTGCCAGGGATGGGTCGGCTGGCGCCAGAGCGGGATAATCGGGACAGAACGTAAATTATGAGAAATCCTATTTTCTACATCATTCTAAAATACCTAAATAAATCGTAAAACACCCTAGAAACCTTAGAAAAACTGCTCTAAGCTTGAGAAAGTAGGAGAAGAAGAATTCTAACGTGAGAATGACGATATCTTGTGGATTCTTGGCAAATTCACCGTCGCGAGGCCCGAAAAACCGGAAACGAAGTCAAAAATTCTGTGCAAATGCTTGGCGCCCAGGTAGGATAGGTTTTTATGAATTGAGTAGTTATAAATTTGTGCTTACTACGTGATATATTTAAATCAATGGTAGGGTTTATGTATAGAGGTTCGTGCACTGAGTAAATTCCATGGGTAATCTCTAGAAATCAAAGTATGTGGATTTATGCCTTGAGAAGAGAAATTGATGACTTGTTAGGGCTTCTATATTTGCTATCATGGATAGAATTGTTTCAAGAATAAGGATATGAAATCATAAATGGAACTAGAATTGTGAATGTATGCTAGATCACAAATTGGAATGATTGAATTGAAGATTTATGAGGAATTGTGATTAAACCCTAGAAAGGAGCCTTAGATGATGAACTAGGGATAAGTATGGTCAATTTATGTATATATGATAGGAATTGAGGAGTAATTTGTAGGTGATGGTTGTGATTCTATGATTGCGTGATATATGCTTGTTCTTGCTTCATTATGATACTTGTATGTATATGAATGTTGCAATGTTGATCACACTTATCGTAAATGAGATGAATGAATTATGATTTCCATGAATTCATGAACTAAATGTATGATCTTGAGGATATATTTGTGATTGTGATTGTGGTGTATTGAATTGGATCGGCTGCCACGTTCCGGCATAAATAACTTGGATCGGTTGCCACGTTTCGGCATAACTATGGGATTGGTTGCCATATACCGGCATAACTAGCTTGGATCGGTTTCCACGTTCCAGCATGCTAACTGTTTGGGTTTGGGTTCCATGAGAGGACCAATGATGTGGCATAATTGTGTGACTTGAGAAACGTGAAGTTATTTGTAAATGTTGTTGATATTGTAAATGATCGATATATGCTTGTGGGTAGATGTTATACATGTTGCACTTAGTAGGTAGATGTTATGATGACTTATATTTGATGGTTCTTTGTGTTAAGCTTGTTGGGTATAGTGGAAGGGCAGAGTTTTCATGGGGCGATGAATGGATAGAAATGGGTTACTCATGTGTGGTAATACAAGAATTGGAGGGGGCTCGATGGGATGTAATATGTGACTATGGTGGGGTAATGTGATGAGAAAGTAAGGGTATGACGTGAACGGTTAGTATAAATGGTGGTGGTTGTACTTGGGGTTTTTCTATGTGTTTAGAATGGTTAAGCCATGATCAATAATCCGGTAAGTGGGTTGATTGAGAAGGGGGTTAGTAATCATAGTACTAGTGTATATTGGAGGTGTTTCCAAGAGAGAGTAAAGGTGGAAAAGCAATTGATTTATTGCATGATCTTATTAGTTGGTTTCATATGTTATGCGGTGGGCGTCGGGTTGACTGATGATGCCTACTAGTACGTGTGTTTGTACAGATACAACTCTTGCTATGTCTTTTTGACATAGTCTAGTAGGTTGGTGATGTTTCATTAGGTGAAGACGAAGAAAATCTCCAGCAGCTTCTATTCTTCCTTCTGCATGGTGGGAGCTGTGTCTTTTATTCATTTGTCCAGTTGTACTCTTAGTAGCTCTTGTACCTGTTTAGACTAGATTTATGGGAGTTGTTTAAATTACTTTACAAGTTTAACTAAAAATGTGTTTAAAGATATTACTTATAAAATTATAGTATTTTTATTGATCTCTATTTTCTTTAATTATTTTCCGCATATTTAACTATTGGGATATGAGGGTTCTCCTACTTAGGCGTTAGAGTGGGTGCCCGCACGATATGGTGGGTTGGGTCGTGACAAATTGGTAACGGAGCCTAGGTTACCGGCCTCCCCATACAAGAGAGAAATATGGACTAGACTCATGCGGATTGGTGTGTTGACGTCTACATCAAATCTTCAGGAAGCTAAGAAGCATTCTAGGAAATTGTTCCACTCATTCTCTTCTTTCGTGCGAAGTGTTGCTTGTGGTATGAGTTGAGTCCAATTGGTATCTCCTAATCCCAATTGGTATCTCAACAAAGTGAACTGGAAGTTGTGGTCACGACTGACAGAAAATGAGCAAGGTAAATTTGAACTGGAAGGTTCCAATTGGTATCTAGCCTTAGGGGCTAAAAAAGGGCATGGATGACCAGTAATGGTCATCTATGGAACGAACTAACTAATGAATTGAACTTGCCTTTGTATGGTATTTTGTGAACTGTGAATGCGTGCTTCTGTGATTGTGAAGTTGAACTTCTGAATGCGAAGATGCGATTACGTGTACTATAAGTGTGTGTCTGAACCTTATTATGTGCAATGTGGTTGATAATTGGTGTAAATTATGTGAGTGTGGTGCTGATTAAACAAGATGTATTGACTTGAGTATCGTAGGATTGACTAGAGGCTAGATTACCATCAATTGAACAAGGTTAGCATCAAGAACAAACATCCTCTTCCTAGAATTGATGATCTTTTCAATCAGCTTCAGGGTGCTTCTTGTTTTTCTAAGATTGACCTCAGATCTAGCTACTACCAGTTGAAAGTAAGGAGTGTGATATTCCCAAGACAACATTCACGACCCGTTATGGTCACATTAAGAGTTTTTGGTCATGTTGTTCGGTTTAACTAATGCACCTACAACGACCTTATGAACAGAGTGTTCAAACCTTATTTAGATATGTTTGTTATCATCTTCATTGATGACACACTAATCTATTCAAGGAATGAAGAAGATCATACTAGTCATCTTAGAATAGTCCTTCAGACTTTGAAAGATAACGAGATATATGCTAAATTCTCTAAATGTGAGTTTTGGCTTGAGTCTGTGGCGTTCTTGGGCCACATAGTTTCCGGTGATGGAATTAGAGTTGATACCCAAAAGATAGAGGCAGTTCGGAGTTGGGCTAGACCTACATCTCAAACTGATATTAGGAGTTTCTTGGGTTTGGCTGGCTATTATAGAAGGTTCGTAGAGGGGTTCTCATCTATTTCATCCCCTTTGACCAAGTTGACTCAGAAGACAGTGAAGTTTCAATGGTCTGAAGCTTGTGAGAAAAGCTTTGAGGAATTGAAAAAGAGGTTGACTACTGCCGCAGTTTTGACCTTACCAGAAGGTACTCAAGGTTTTGTGGTGTATTGTGATGCATCTAGAGTTGGTTTGGGTTGTGTATTGATGCAGAATGGCAAAGTTATAGCTTATGCCTCCAGACAGTTGAAAATTCATGAGAAGAACTACACAACCCATGACTTAGAGTTGGCTGCTGCAGTATTCGCTTTGATGATATGACATCATTATTTATATGGTGTTCATGTTGATGTATTCACTGATAACAAAAGTCTTCAATATGTGTTCACTCAGAAAGAGCTTAATCTCAGACAAATGAAGTGGTTAGAATTACTCAAGGATTATGACATGAGTATTCTTTATCACCCAGGTAAGGCTAATGTTGTTGATGATGCCTTGAGCAGGTTGTCTATGGGTAGTACCGCCCATGTTGAGGAAGAAAAGAGAGAGTTAACCAAAGATGTGCATAGACTTGCACGATTAGGAGTCCGACTACTGGATTCCATAGAAGGAGGAGTAGTGGTGATGAATGGGGCTGAATCTTCATTAGTGTCAGAAGTGAAAGAAAAGCAAGACCAAGATCCTGAATTGAAGGCAAATGTTCATAAGCAAAAAGTGTTAGCTTTTGAACAAGGGGGAGATGGTGTGTTGAGATATCAAGGAAGATTGTGTGTATCAATAGTGGATGGACTCCAAGAGAGGATCATGGAGGAAGCTCATAGCTCCAGATACTCCATTCATCCGGGTTCCACAAAGATGTATCACGATTTGAGAGAGGTATATTGGTGGAATAGTATGAAGAAGGGCATTGCAGAATTTGTTGCTAAGTGTCCAAATTGCCAACAAGTTAAAGTAGAGCACCAAAGGCCTGGTGGTTTGGATCAAAATATAGAACTTCCAAAATGGAAGTGGGACATGATTAATATGGATTTCATCACAAGTTTACCAAGGTCTCGCAGGCAGCATGATTCTATTTGGGTGATTGTCGATAGAATGATGAAATCACCCCACTTTTTGCCGGTAAAGACTACCCATTCAGCAGAAGATTATGCTAAGTTGTATCTTCAAGAGGTGGTAAAACTTCATGGTGTTTCGGTCTCCACTATTTCAAACAGAGGTGCGAAATTTACTGCACAGTTTTGGAAGTCATTCCAAAAAGGCTTGGGTTCAAAGGTGAACTTAAGTATCGTATTTCATCCTAAGACATATGGGGAAGCAAAGCACACTATTTAGACTTTAGAGGATATGTTGAGGGCATGTGTGATTGATTTCAAAGGGAATTGGGATGATCACCTACCTCTCATTGAGTTTGGTTACAACAATAGTTACCACTCGAGCATCCAAATGACTCCTTATGAAGCTCTTTATGGGATAAGATGTAGATCTCTTATTGGTTTGTTTGAAGTTAGTGAAGCAAGATTGATAGGACCATATTTAGTTCATCAAGCTATGGAGAAGGTGAAATTGATCCAAGAGAGGTTGAAAACGGCGCAGAGTCATAAGAAATCCTACACTGATGTTAGGAGAAGAGAATTAGAGTTTGAAGTAGATGATTTGGTGTATTTAAAAGTTTCACCCATGAAAGGTGCTATGAGGTTCGGTAAGAAAGGGAAGCTTAGTCCCCGGTATATTAGACCTTATCGAATATCCAAGAGGATTGACAATGTAGCTTATGAGTTGGAGCTACCACAAGAGTTAGCCGCAGTTCATCCGGTGTTTCACATCTCCATGTTGAAGAAGTGCATGGGCGATCCTTCATTGATCATACCAACTGAAGACATTGGGATCAAGGATAGCCTATCTTATGAAGAGATTCTGGTTCAGATTCTAGATCATCAAGTTCGCAAGTTGAGAACAAAGGAGGTAGCATCAACCAAAGTCCTTTGGAGGAATCAATTTGTTGGGAAAGCTACTTGGGAAGCTGAGGAGGATATAAAGAAGAGATATCCACATCTCTTCGAATCCGGAGAAATTTCTGACCAAGGTACTAATTCTCTTCTTAGTACTCTTTATTTTGTAAGTTAGAATGTTGTAATTGCCTTGCTTGATTGGGTGTTTGAGTTGTTGCATGTTACACCTATAGCCTAGTAAGAGTAATCTCATTCGAGGATGAATGCTCCCAAGGGGGAGATATTATAACATCTCACAATTTGAAATAACTAGGAAGAAGCTAAGAATTGGAAATAGTCATTTTTGGAAATAATGAAAAATTTGGAAATTTGTTAAAGTTAGGAAAAGTTGAGTATTGGTCAACTTCAAACGGCCATAACTCCTAGATCAACATTACTTAGGTGTACTTCAAGATATGGTTAGAAATATCTTGGAATAATCTTTCCAACGCCGTCGAGTTTGCGCAATTCTGAGTTCGTATGAGTGAATTATGCCCTTTGAAAGTTGCGCTGTTTGAATAAGGAAAGTCCAATCCGGATTTTAGAAGGGTAGTTTGGTCTTTTCCTTACCCAACTAAATTAATTCGTTTTGGTAAAATTTTTAGGGTCTAAACTGAGAGGATTCAGTTTACGCCTTTGAAAAATAGAGTTAGGGTTTTTGGAGAAGAACGCAAGAGGAGAAGAAAGGAGAAAGGAGCCAAAGATCGTCGTTCGTAAGGATTTAGGTTGTGGATTTCGTCAGGGGTGGTCCCTACAAGGTATGTGAGATCACATAGCGTTGGGTTAGTTCACTCACGCTCCAATCATGATTCAATTTCAATGAAGTTATTAGATTTGAAAGTAAATCCTTGAGTTCTTGATGAATTTTGTTTGAATTCTTGTGGGTTGTGTTGTTGGAGTTTTCTTGAGATTGATTCATGTTGTTAGTTTTGTTTCTCAAGTAGAATCTGATGTATATTGAGGGTACAAATGATTCTAATTCTTTTGGGGAAAAAACCATTGAAGTTTAGAGGGTTTAGAGATGAAAAATGAGCAAACAAAGTCGTCAAAAACCTGGGATAGGGGTGGGCCGTCGCGCTAGCCAGCGCTCCCCAAAAGGGGCTCTGAACTTTCAACCTTGGGGCGCCTCTCCAGCCAGAGCTCCCCAACTTGTTCTTTGAACTTTGAGGGTTGGCGCCCCGCCCCTCTCAGAGCGCCAGGGACGCCAGTTCTCCCCATTCGTTCCCATCTTTTCGTACTTGTTCCTTAGCAATGTACCTATGTTTTCTAGTTTAGTCCAACACTCTATAGTATATCTAAACATCATGAAATCATCTATAAACATGAGATCATGAACCTTGAATCCATAATCCAATTCAAGGAAAGTTAAAATCAAAGTTAAGAGAAGTTAAGAGTCAAGTCTAGAAGTTAATAAGCAAGTCAAAGCAAAGTTTTTAAAGTTTTCAAAATTCTTCCACAAACATTTTAACTTTGTTTTATGACTTAAGTTTCAACTTAAGCAAAGAGTAAAAAGTTGAGTTCATTTCTCAAAAAGCTATAAGGGAACTAAGTATTCCCAAAGAGTTTATAAATGTTTTCACATTTGAGCAATAAAAGGGAACATCGATTCCAAGAGAGCTTTTAAGCTAAGTTTTGAGTAATTATCTGTAACCAAAGAAAGAAGTTTGTTTTTAAAGCATATGAGCTAAGTATATGTTGGGAGTAGTATTGAGCACCGATATGGGGATGTGAGTTCATATTAACTCAAGTCTCCATAAACCATGTAGCCATTATGGGTAGTAAAAAATCATATTTTTTAGATGACTTTTTAAGATGCTTTTAGCATAGACTAGTGGATCCACTTAGTTAAGGCTTTCTATATGATGACAAAGTATAGGACAGTTCTGGAAGCGTGGGCTAGACGCTGTATCACCACTTAGGCTCATAGTGGTGGTTGTCGGTTACAGAATATCCCACAGAAACTATATTACTTTATCATATAAGTAAAGTTGAGTTTGCTATTGCATTTCTTTAACGAACTAAGTTGTTTTCCACTGTTTTACAAGTTTTACATATATTGCATGCGTTTTATTGATTTATATTGAGTTAAGTTATTCATGAGTTGAGAAGAGCCAAGGTAAGTGTTTCTTTCAGATTCTTTTCAAGCCTATGTACGTTTAGCATTCCAACTCGCATACTCGTATATTCAATGTACTAATGCCAGTTGTCCTACACCATTTTATGATGCATATGCAGGTAACCAAGATCAACATCCAGCGCCTTGTTGATCAGGTTGAGCACTCAGAGTCAGTTGGTGAGCCTCCTTGCATTCCCGAGTACTCTTTTTATCACTTGCTTTCTAGTTTTCAGTAGTTAGGATGATCGGGGGTCCTGTCCCGACATCCCTCTTTGTTTTAGAGGATTCATAGACATATAGTATTAGTTCTTTAGTCTTATTCATTTCAGTTGTATACGTTTAAGACTTGAGTTGCCTTTTTGGCTAAGTTATTATCTTTTAAGTTATTGCATGAGCTATATCTCTTATGTTTAAGTCTTCCGCTGAGTAAGTAAGCCAGACCAAGGGTTTGCTTGGGGCCAGCAAGGTTCTCGAGTGCTGGCCACTCCAGGGTATAGGTTCGGGGCGTGACAAAAAGTCTCAAAGGGGCTTTCTAAAAAATGTTCGAAAGAACTCTCAAGACTTGACTCTCAACTCTACCTTGAATTTGATTTTTGAATTCAAGGATGTGATTTGTGATAGGAAAAATCTCGTGATGTTTAGAAGTATTTTTAGATAGTTAAACATGAGAAACGATCAAGAAATCACTATCTGGAAGCAAGTCCGCGACGCGGAGATGTATTTTAATATTTGATCGCGAAATAAATTTTGAGGCAGAAGGGTCCATGACCTCACCGCGACACAGAGAAAGTTTTTCCAATCCTGAGGAACAAGTCCGCGACGTGGACCCCATATTTGCCCGACATGTTCCTTCTTCGTTTGCTAACCCCAATTGCCTAAATTCGATTCTTTTGTTCAACTTCTCTTTAGATTCATATACCCAACACATGTACACTATAATCTAACTCAAAGCAACTCTATAGATCAACACAATAATCTCAAGAACTCCTCAATCTCAGCCCAATTCAAGAGCGAAATCAAATTTCAAAAACACATATCAAGAACACCAAACTTTCAACTTTCTAGAACGAATTTAACATTGAAATTAACATGATTGGCGTATGGGTGAACAAACCCAACACTATGTAAGCTTACATACCTCTTAGGGATTAAACCCATGGCGAAAATCTACTAGAAAACTCAAGAACTTCGTCGAACGCCTTGATCCTTTCCTCCTTTCTCCTCTTTTCTCTTCTTGAACTCTCAACTAAAACCTTAGGCATATATTAGGATTATAAAACTGAACCTAATCAGATTAGACCCCTATAACCTCACTAAAAATGAATTAAATCTAATTTGGTAAGGAATAGACCAAAATATCCCTCACTATTTTCGAGTAACTTTCCTTAACTAGACAACCTGACTTCAAAAGGGCATATCTCACTCATCTGACCTCAAAACTTAGCAAACTCGGTGGAGTTGGAAAGATAATTCAAAGACATTTCATTATCTATCTTGTAGCCTACCTAACTCATCAATGTACTGAGAGTTATGGTCGTTTAAAGTTGACCCAAAACTTAGAAGAGCTTAGGAATGACTTCAACGAATTCTCTCTAGCTCTTTTTGGAACACAAGGTTCTACATCTAGTGACCTTAACACTTAGGAAAATTTAAATTCCTTGGTAAAAATTCACTCACTATGAAGAACGGTTCAAGTATTAGTTCGAAAATTTTTCTGGGGTGTTATAGTCTATATCTAGCTTTGAAATCTATATAAATATATATTGATGTATAATTTAATAATAAAGAGAAATATACTTAAAATATAAAAAAATATTATCAATGAGTGTATGTTCTTCAAAGACACTAAACATTATTCTAACAACTTCTCCTTCTTCTACTATAATGACGATTTATAGCATATGTAGCATGTGTTCAATTGATGTTTGTGCTAATTAATTAAATTATAAATTCATAGATCAATCTAAATTGTAGTATTAAAAATATTTTCTCTACTTTTAGCTAAAATATAAGTATAATTTACAAAGAATGTTGCAACCTCTTTAGCACACTCATCTCTCGTTTAATCATACAAAATAAGACAATTTTTATTTAATCTAATACAATTTCAGAAAATAGGAATGTACAAAATATTGAATTTGAGTGACCAATTAAATAAAAGATACTATAATAAAATTAATATATACCACATAAAAATAAATTACCAAATTAATATTATACCACATAAAAATAAATTATTTTCAATGCAAAAAAAAATCGAAAGATGAAAACAATGGATCATCTTCCACTCCTTTGATTTACTATAAATTTCTTATTTTATTTTAATGATTTTTAGATATCTTTAGTCTTTCTAAATATGTGTAAATTTTATTATTTAGTAAATACGTATAACTTAACAGTGACAAATAATTTTAGAATTTAGTATTAAAAACTTTTAAATTAATTTTATATAAATAATTAATATATTATTTTTAATATTAATTATATTAAGTTAATACGTTATAAGCACCACCAACATGGTATTATGAGTATAACGTGAATATATATATATGACAATTCATTTTAAATCAATTCTAATTCAAATTTTTGAAAACAATAATATCAATTATCATCATAGATTAAAAATACACGCGGAGAGATTTTATAAATGAAAATTTGGAAATGATAAGAATAAAGATGATAAAAATAACAAATAAGAAATAACTCAACTCTCTTCATCTGTAACGACCCGAAATCATCGTTATTTAGGAGAACAAAATGCGGGAAAAATCAGGGCCCTTGTCCCGCCATAGCGAGCCAGATGTCGCCAGGGCGGCAGCGCCAGGGCAGGGTAAGCTGGCGCCAGAGCAGGGTAAGCTGGATTTTATTTTCTCCTTCTTCCTAAAATACCTAAATAAGTGGTAAAAACACCCTAGAAACCTTAAAAAAACTGCTCTAAGCTTAGGAAGGTAGGAGAAGAAGAATTCTAACGTGAGGATGGCGATATCTTGCAGATTCTTGGCCAAATTCACTGCCGCGAAGCCCAGAAAACTAGAAATGAAGTCAAAAACTCTGTGCAACTACTTGGCACCTATGTAGATTATGTTTTTATGAATTGAGTAGTTATAAATCTTTGCTTACTACGTGATATATGTAAATCAATGGTAGGGTTTATGTGTAGACCTTCGGGCACCGAGTAAATTCCATGGGTAATCTCTAGAAATCAAAGTATGTGGATTTATGCCTTGAGAAGAGAAATTGATGACTTTTTAGGGCTTTTAGAATTGCTATCATGGATAGAATTGTTTCAAGAATAAGGATATGAAATCATAAATGGAACTAGAATTATGAATTTATTCTAGATCACAAATTGGAGTGATTGAATTGAGGATTTATGATGAGTGATTAAACCCTAGAAAGGAGCCTTAGATGATGAACTAGGGCTAAGTATGGTCAATTTATGTATATATGAAGGGGATTGAGGAGTAATTGGTAGGTGTTGGTTGTGATTCTATGATTGTGTGATATATACTTGTTCTTGCTTCATTATGATACTTGTATGTATATAAATATTGCAATGTTGATCACACTTATTGTAAATGAGATGAATGAAGTATGATTTCCATGAATTCATGAACTAAATGTATGATCTTGAGGATATAATTGTGGTGTGTTGAATTGGATTGGTTGCCACATTCCATCATAACTAACTTGGATCAGTTGCCACATTCCGACATAACTATTGGATCAGTTTCCACGTTCCGACATAACTATGGGATTGGTTGCCACGTTTTGGCATAACTAACTTGGATCGGTTTCTATGTTCCGGCATGCTAACTCATTAACTCGGACTAAGTGATAGACACAACCCTTGGAAACTAACTTTCTTACCTTATGGTACGAAATGAAACGACCATTAGGCACTGCTGAACTACTACTCCACTCTATAACTGGCTCATTAGGAAATTGGAACTTGACAACTCGAGTTCTACAATCAATGGAGGCATAATGATACGCTCAAATTACACCTCCCTAAAGAAGTGTAAGCGATCGTTATCAAGTAAAGAACCCAACTTGTAGGTTGGGGTCGATCCCACGAGGAAAATGGTTTAGACTTTACTTTAACCAACAATTATATTCAATTAGCCAAAATACTTCCAGAAACAAGAAATAAATATGGGGGATTTGTGGAACAAATTATAAGAATTCAGTAAGTAATCAATAAACAAAAGTCAATTTCGGTTGTTATCAAGATGAGAAAATTAACTAGGGTAGACGTGTTCCCTACAAGCTCATAACGCAGTAATCCTAGTAATCGCAATCCTTTCCTAGTGTGTTACATGCAGAGTGATAAGTTAGGTATCTCTAAATCCTTGATCCGGCATCTAGAGAATTTCACCCTGCACCTTGATCCGGCTACGTGTGTATAATTTACTAACCCTTATCTTTACCTCATATTAGACATCATAATCGATGTTTGGCTTAGTTACTACTTCGCACCAATCGATACTAGCCTATTAGATAGTATCACACTAAATCTATGTTGATAATTCTTTTCTTGTTGATTACCTCCTTGAT
>JAJOOR010013350.1:0-43093 GCA_036250505.1 Solanum acaule | reverse complement strand
AAACCACAATTCTCCGGCCTCCACGGCGGCTCTTCCAAAGTTCCTAAGCTAGAAGAAAATTTATATTGTGTCTTGTATCTTGGTTCTTGGCTTTCCTCAAGAATAACTTTTCATGCCCTATTTATAGATATAGAAACCCTAAATAAAATAATTGAGTCCATCTTAAATTAGGAAATCAAAACCAAAAGGAATTGAATTCTTTTTTAATTTCGGTGAAGCTGTCCGCGTCAATTTTCTTTTGCTGTTGTAGCCTTCCATTGTGAGATGTGTACAGTAAAGGTAAATTGAAAATTTCAATTGCAGCCGCCTTTCCTTATATACATAAATATATTATTTTATTCAATTTAATCCATTAAGCCGCCTGCTTGATTTTCTTCTTCAACCTTCCATCTTTAATTCGTTTTAGCTCCAAACTTCTTCATTTTTCCACCAATTTAATCCTACAAATAAAATATACCATTTAGCACAATTCATAAAATTCATGCTCATAAAGGAAAAATATAAATAATAAATGTGAGGAAATAATGATTAAAAATATGTATTTTTCGCCTTACATCAAGGTCCCCAAGAGCCTCAAGTTCCTCAAGCTCCTAATGATTAGGGGACTATGACAAATGTGGAAAAAGGTCGGCTCTCCAAATATTGACTCAATACGTGATGGTCCAAGTCAATAGGGATACTAGAACTCATGTGAACCCTAATATGAACACCGTGGCTTCAAGGTTGAGAGATTTCACAAGAATGAGCCCTCCTATGTTCTTTGGTTCCAAAGTGGGTGAAGATCCTCAAGAGTTTGTAGAAGAGGTCTACAAGATAATTGATGCTATGGGGGTGACTTCTATTGAGAAAGAGGAGCTAGCCGCTTACTGATTGAAGGATGTGGCCCAAGTGTGGTATACTCAATGGAAGAGGAATAGGTTGGTAGAAGTGGGTCCCATAGATTGGGAAGTGTTCAAGAAAGCATTCCTTCATAGGTTCTTTCCCCGAGAGAAGAGGGAAGCAAAGGTGGAGGAATTTATCAACCTTTGTAAAGGAGGTTTTAGTGTTCAAGAATATTATCTAAAATTCACTAAGCTGTCAAAGTATACTCCATCTTTGGTGTCGAATCCAAGGGAAGAGATGAATCGGTTTGTGACGGGTGTGTCCAACTCGATTGAACAAGAATGTTGTGTGTCAATAATGCTCCATGATAATATGGATATCTCACAACTATTGTGTATGCTCAACAAGTTGAGGAGTCAAGGCTTAGGAAAAATAATACAGAGGTGGAGAGGGAAAGGTCCAATGATGGGAATTTTTCCAAGGGTAAATTTGAGGATCAAGGTAGACCAAGGTTCAAGAAAAGGTTCTCCAACCAAGGTTCCTCTAGTGCTCCAAGGGTCAACAAGGATAGGGTGTCGAACCCTAAGCATCAAGGAGGCAATGGTGGCGGATCTTCTATGGTGAGGCTTACATGTGCTAAATGCGGTAAGAAATATGATGGTAAATGTCTTGCGGGCTTGGGTGTTTTCTATGGTTGTGGTAAGAGTGGGCATCAATTGAAGAACTTCCCATAACTTGCGGCCAAGAGACCTCCCCGGATGTTGTGACTGGTTTGTTACAAGTCTTTTCTATTGATGTATATGCATTGTTAGACCCTGATGCCACTTTGTCATTTGTTACACCTTTTGTGGCTACGAAGTTTGAAATACTCCCTGAAGTTTTAATAGAGCCTTTTTTGGTTTCTACCCCGGTTGGTGACTCGGTAGTGGAAGAAAGAGTCTATAGGAGTTGTCCTATTTCTTTGTCCCATAAAGTTACCTTGGTGGATTTAGTGGAGTTAGACATGATAGATTTTGATGTGATTTTGAGTATGGATTGGTTGCATGCATGTTATGTCTCTATTGATTGTAGGACTCGGGTAGTAAAGTTTCAACTTCCAAATGAGTTTACTTTAGAGTGGAAGGGGGGAAATTCTATCCCTATAGGTCAATTTGTCTCTTGCCTCAAAGCTAGGAAAATGATCTCCAAAGGGAGCATTTACCATACTGTTAGGGTGATGGATATTGAGTCTGAAACCCCTTCCTTAGAGTCGATCCCCATGGTGAATGAATTTCCAGAAGTCTTTCCCGATGACTTTCCCCGCATTCCACCCGAATGGGAAATAGATTTTGGCATTGATCTCTTGCCGAATAGGCAACATATCTCCATTCCTCTTTATAGAATGGCTTCGACTGAGTTGAAAGAGTTGAAGGAGAAACTCAAGGATTTGTTAGAAAAAGGCTTTATTCAACCGAGTATCTCGTCATGGGGTGCTCCGGTATTATTTGTTCGAAAGAAGAATGGGTCTCTTAGAATGTGTATCGACTATCGCCAACTAAACAAAGCGACCATAAAGAGTAAGTATCCCCTTCCGAGAATTGATGACTTGTTGATCAACTTCAAGGGGCTAACTATTTCTCCAAATAGATCTTCGCTTGGGTTACCATCAACTAAGAGTTAGAGGGATTGACATCCCCAAGACGGCCTTTAGGACCCGGTATGGTCACTATGAATTTGTGGTTATGTCATTTGGGTTGACAAATGCCTCGACGGTAATCATGGACCTAATGAATATAGTGGTTAGACACTACCTTGATATGTTTGTGATTATGTTTCTTGATGGTATTTTGATCTATTCAAGGAGTGAAAATGAACACATGAACCATTTGAGGATTGTATTGGAAGTCCTTAAAGACCACCAATTATATGCGAAGTTTAGTAAATGTGAGTTTTGGCTAAGGTCTGTAGCCTTCCTTGGTCATATTGTGTCGAGCAAGGATATTGAGGTAGATCCTAAGAAGATGGATGCAGTCAAGGGTTGGCCTAGACCTCTAACTCCTACCGATATTAGAAGCTTTTTGGGTTTGGCCGGTTACTATAAGAGGTTTGTTGAGGGTTTTTCCTCTATCGCTTCTCCGTTGATGGCCTTTACTCAAAAGAAACCTAAGTTAGTGTGCTCAGAGGCTTGTGAGAAAAGCTTCCAAGAGTTGAAAGATTGACTTACTTTTGCTCCGGTGTTGACCTTACCGGAGGGTACCGATGGCTCTTTTGTGTATTGTGACGCCTCTGGAGTGGGTTTTGGATGTGTCCTTATGCAATATTGTAAGGTGATTGCCTATGCTTCAACGAGACTCAATATTCATGAAAAGAATTATCCAACCCATGATCTCAAATTATCGGCGGTAGTATTTTCCTTGAAAATATGGAGACATTATCTATATGGGGTGCATGTTGATGTGTTCACCAATCACAATAGTCTTCAATATGTTTTTAGCCAAAAAGACTTGAATTTCCGACAAACAAGGTGGTTAGAACTTTTGAAGGATTATGAAATGAGTGTCCTTTACTACCCCGACAAAGCCAATGTAGTTGTGGATGCCCTAAGTCGATTATCCATGGGTAGTGTGGCCCAAGTAGAGGATGAGAAGAAGGAGTTAGTTCGTGATGTGCATAGGTTGGCCTGGTTAGGTGTCAACTTATGGATTCCACCAATGGTGGTGTCATGGTCCATAATGGTTCCAAATCATCCTTTCTAATGGGCGTGAAGTCCAAGCAAGACCTTGATCCCATGTTAGTGGAGTTGAAAGAATCGGTACTCAACAAGTCCATTAAAGCTTTCTCCCAAGGGAGATAGGGTTCTTAGGTACCAAGGTCGGTTATGTGTTCCATTTATTGATGGCTTAAGATAGCAAATTCAACAAGAAGCTCATGGTTCGCGGTATTTTATTCATTTGGGAGCCACCAAGATGTACCGTGATCTACGGGAAGTCTATTGGTGGAATGGTACGAAGAAAGATATAGCGAGTTTTGTAGCCAAGTGTCCGAATTGTCAACAAGTTAAGGCTGAGCACCTAAGACCGGAAGGCTTTTTGCAAGATATACCATTTACCACTTGGAAGTGAGAGGATGTGAATGTGGACTTCATAGTGGGTTTGCCTCGTACTCGAAGGCAACATGATACTATTTGAGTTATTGTGGATAGAATGACAAAATCCGCCCATTTTGTTCCCATAAAAGTTTCATTTTCGGCGGAAGACTATGCCAAACTATACATCAAGGAGATAGTGAAGTTGCATGGGGTTCCTCTATCTATTATTTCGGATCGGCGTACTCAATTTACTTCACACTTTTGGAAGGCATTCCAAAAAGGGCTTGGTACGAATGTTAAGCTTAACATGACTTTTCATCCCCAAACCAATGGTCAAGCCGAATGTACCATCCAAACCTTAGAAGATATGTTGAGGGTATGTGTTATAGACTTCAAGTGTAATTGGTATGACCATCTTCCATTGATAGATTTTGCCTACAATAATAGTTACCACTCAAGCATTGCCATGGCTCCTTTTGAAGCATTGTATGGTAGGAGGTGTAGATCTCCAGTCGGTTGGTTTGAAGTACATAAAATTGCTCTAGTTTGTCCTGAACTAGTTTATGAGGCCATTGAAAAATTCCGACTCATTAGAGAGAGTTTGAGGACGGCCCAAAGTCGGCAAAAGTCTTATGCCGATGTTAAAAGGAGGGATGTAGAATTTGAAGTTAATGATTGGGTCTATTTGAAAATCTCACCTATGAAAAGTGTGATGAGGTTTGGCAAGAAAGGGAAACTTAATTCCCGGTATGTAGGCCCATATCAAATCTTGAAACGTGTTGGGAAAGTTTCCTATGAGTTAGACTTTCCGAATGAGTTGGTTCCGGTTCACCCGATATTTCATGTTTCTATGCTCAAGAAGTGTATTGGTGATCCGATATCCATCATTCCTTTAAAAGGTTTGGGAGTTGATGAGAGTCTTTCTTATGAAGAGATTCTGGTAGAGATTTTAGACCAACAAGTTAAGAGGTTGAGAAATAAGGAAGTAGTTTCCGTGAAGGTTCTATGGAGAAATCATTTAGTTGAGGGTGCGAGGCCAAGGCTGATATGAAGTCCTGCTATCCTCATTTTTTCCTTCTACCCCAATTAAAGCTTGAGGTAAGTAGTTCTCTTGAGTTTGGTGTTTTAGGAGTCATGTGTGCTTTTTGTTCTTCATGATTTCCCTATGATATGCATGTTCTTGTGAGAATTCATGTTTAGTATAAAATAAGCTTTCATGATTTATATGTTCCTCATGTTGATTGTTCATTTTAGTATGATGATGGCATATTTGACTACATGAGATGATTTGATGAACATGATTAGATATGCTTTTGATGAAATGGCATATTGGCTCCATAATGATGTGTTGAGCTTGCTTCTAGTTGGAGAAGGTAGTTCCTTCTATAATTATGTGAAATGATGAGTTTTGTGCATAATGGATTGTGGATGTAGCTCCTACTTCCTTGTGTTGCATTGATTATGTCTTAAGATGGAGATGTTTCCTCCTTTGAATTGTGCATTATTTTTTTATGTTGCATGCATGATGGGCTGCTAGTTTTGAGTCTTTTTTTCTAAAAGGGTCTAAATAGTCATTCGAGGATGAATGTTCTCAAGGGGGAGATAATGTGACACTCCGAAAAATAGTAGGTTAAACTAGAGCCTAAATATAAGGGTTAAAAAACATAAAATGATTCCCCGTAAATTAGTAGGCCATCTAGAGTTAAAATGAGGGTTACAAGGGTCAAGGTTAAGGAGCAAGTGCCAAGGAATAGGGGCTAAGCCAAGGCCAAAGGCCAAAGGCCAAGGCTTCCCCAAACTTGGGCACACTGCCTCATCTTCCACGGCCATCACCACGGCCAGTGATCTTGACCACGGCTCATGGGAGGCCTCGTGGAGTTACCTTGGCCAAGGAGGAGAAGCCCCCAAGTGGCCTAGCCACTGCCTCAAGGTCCACGAGAAGGACCACAACCAGTGGTCTTGACCACGGCTAGTGGAGCCCCTCATGAAGATTCCTTGGGCATTTGAGCTAGGGGCCCCAAGTAGCATGGCTACTGCCTCAAGGACAACGAGAGGGACCATGACTCGTGGAGCCCCTCATGGGAATGCCTTGGGCTTGTGAACTTCATACACCAAATGCCTAGCAACTGCCTCAACTTCACGAGTGGGACCACGGATCGTGGTCCCCACCACGACTCATGCAGGTGGCTCATGACACCTGGGCATGGTCAGTTAATGAAGGTTAGTTAAGTCATTTTCATTTTTAAGTCCAATAAAGTGGGGTCGTTTTGGGTATTTTTAGGGGTACTATATAAGTTGTTTTTAAGTCAAAATTCCCTAAACTAAGTAATTTTTCACAAACACTCAAATAAAACTAAAATTTTATCTTCCTCACAATATTTCTCTCTCTAAAACTCAAAGAAGAGGAAGGGTAGAATTGGAGCTAGGGTTTAGGGGATTCAAGGCTTCTTCCTCAAATTTCTTGGAGATTCTTAATCAAGGTATGGTGGATTTTCTTCTATGGGTAGCTTTCACCCAGAGAGTTCCTTCAAAAATTGATTTCAGAGATTCAAATTTCCCCCAAAACCTAGGGTTTCAATTTAAGTCATGGGTTCCCTTTCAAAACATTTTTAATGGCTGATTTAT
This sequence comes from Solanum acaule, assembly GCA_036250505.1. Classification (NCBI taxonomy): domain Eukaryota; kingdom Viridiplantae; phylum Streptophyta; class Magnoliopsida; order Solanales; family Solanaceae; genus Solanum; species Solanum acaule. The sequence goes on along the minus strand of JAJOOR010013350.1, from coordinate 36,579 downwards.
GATGGATTATAATTGAATTGATGATTTAATATATATTTATGATGAAATTCCCTCAAGAACCCATGAATCCCCCATATTGCTAAATTGTGAATTTATGATGTGGGTTGATTGATTGTAGAAGCATGTCAATTGAATATGTCTATATTGATTTATTTTATTGAATCATGATATTCTCCATGTCTAATGTAGTAATTCTAGATGTTTGGGTTGAATGTGATTCATGGTCCTTGAAGGGAAAATTATGAGGGTTTGTACATTTTTATGAGAATTGTGTATCAACTTATGATTCACTTAGAAAGTGAAGATTCTATGACTATGGTGTAATTGTTGTATTGTTGACATGTCATTCTCCCCATACCCTTACACAAGACTATGCATGAAATGTCTATGATTATGATAGTATTATTGTATTGATTGAAAGGCTATTCTCATGGGCACACTATGAACATGATGTGAAAGGTTTACTCACATATTGATGATTCTAAGGTTGAAAGTCCATTCTCACCTAATTGAATCCATGAGCTATTTTATGAGTTGTGTTGAATGAAGGGTAAGATACTCCTTCACACATTTAAATACAATTCAAGACTAAATATGTAAATTTTGGGAAAGTTATGCTTAACACCGAGTGGATATGGAATGTGAGGTAGAGGCCCTCCCGTCAATATAATGGGCCGGGTCATCTAAAATAAACTCATGAGATGGAAGCTCCCCCATAAATACAATAGGTTTGGGGTTTCAAGAAGTAATCTCCCTATCCCATAACTATGTTCCCACATAGGTCATTAGCTAGTGGATCCACCTAAAATCTAATACATGTAGTTCTACCTTAGGCAAGTAGGACATCTCTTTTCTATGTGGGACATAACACCGGATTCGATGTAGCTCACATGGTTTATGTTGGTTAAGGCTACTTCCCTACATGAAAAGAATATAAATATGACTAGAACATTAACATGAACTATACTTATGACTTCTCAAGGAGTTCTTCATAGTGTGAGTGGGAGTATGGTACTTCACTTATGCATTGCACAAGTAGGCTTTGGAAAGGGGTTATAGTGTGGTTTTCTTATGCTATTAAGATATGTGAATTTATGCATGTATGAAATGGATTGTTGCTATGAGTGGCTTTCCTTGTTACAAGTTAATGAACATGAATGTTTCCTTGTTTATGAGTATTGGCTATGGATGAGGACAAATTATGATATGTATGATTATGGTGGCCTAAAAGTGGTACTTTGTGTTAGATAGGATTATGGGATCTTGTCTATGCATTGCACAAGTATAACTTAGGGTTGCTTAGAGAGGGGCCTTTAGTATGTGGAAAAAAAGGCAAAGATCACATTCCAACTAACGTTGACTGGTAATTGCCTCAATGAGAATTGGTTTGACTTATGTATTTACTTCATGGTGCAAAATGGCTCTTAAAAAATTATAATGTGCATGGTTTCAACTAAATTGTCCCTTTTTGCATGTTTTAAGGATTTTATTGCATGGCTTCCATACTTAGTACATTTTTATGCTAACCCATAATTTCTATATTTTTCTATAAGTGTAGGGCCCGGTTGTTGAAGTGTGCTTCCTTCTTGAGTAAAAGCTTGGATTGACTATTCCCCACGCTTTCGGTGAGTCCTCATGGTTCGAGGACAAGAGTTGTTTCATTTCTAGTTTCTATATTACTTTCTCTTTGAGACTATGTTATAAAGGGTTGTGACCCTTGTCTTAGATGGTTAATGAGACAATGTCTAGACATCTATTTTGATTTTATGAAAAGACTTCGACTATAAAGTTTTAATTCTACATCATTTCTATTACTTATGTTTATGATATGCTAAGGGCTTGAATGAGACCCCTTCGGGGTCAAGTACGCCGTGTTACATCTAGGGGGTAACCCTGGGTCGTGACAAAAGCTCTAAGCGAGGATGAGTTCGAAAGCAATAGATTGAAGTTGGGAATGATGAAAATGGACTGATCTGATTTTATCCAAAGTAGCCAACCCTCATTGACTATGATCAAAAGGGCATGTATCCTTGTTATTAGTAAAGCTTTGTTTTGGTCAGATCAATCTTGTACCTCTCTATAGGTATACACTCATGGGGAATCGCAGGAGTAAGGAAAGGTCTTAACCATTCAGGATTTAGCCTTCTCAAAATGCAGATAGGGACCTGGTCTTGTCTAAAGGTTAGTACTCTGTACATTAATTTTAAACTAGTAAAAAGAACCGTTGTGACCTCCATGTGTCATTCATCGATCATTCTGACCTTTCTTCCCATTACTCTTAGTCCAAGCAACGCGTCTAAACAGGGACCTGACTCACCATTTATCTTCCTTTTATACTCTTTCCCTCTCGTCTCTCTTCCTACACTTTCAAACTCCTTTCCCAAAAGATCTCTCAAAACCCTAATCTCTCTCCTCCAGTCTTCTTGAGCACACTATCGAACAATGTCTCACTCACCATCCTCGTCTAAACCAATATTGGACTCCCTAAGTTAAATAGACCCTGTAGTCTTTTATACTTCTCCATGTGTTCCTTCTCCAACAAATGTTTTTATCACTCCTCCGATCGACATTGTTGAACCCTGTCCCTCCACTCCAAAGTCCCCTATAGATTTAAATGAAGCAGTGACTTCATCTCAACCTGGTCCTCCTCCGTCGGCATTATCTGAGCATCTGTTTGAGGGAGACCTTCGGAAGAGTAAGTACTTTGAGTCAAATATTCTGGCAGCAAGTGAGAACCTGGTAGTGGAAAGTCTGGCTAAAATGAGGGAAAAAGTAAAGTCTGGAGAAAGAAGGAGATTTGAGGAGGAATTACTAGAAGACACTGAACCCAAATTCAATAGAACTCTTAAAGATGGGTATCATCCTTCTATCACTGCTGAGAATGAAAGTGATGAAGATGATATTCAGCTAAAATGGGCTATTCAAAGGAGGATGGTCCTTGTTTGTTACGACCCGAGATCACCCCCTAGTCGTAACATGGAGTACTCGACCCCGAAGGGGTCTTATACAAGCCTCATAGCATTCATTCATCGCATAGGTAATAAAAATAGTATGGACTAAAAAAACTTTTCGTTTAAAACCAAATATTCAAGACTTATTTATAAAGCAGCGAAATACAAAGTCTCACATGGCCATCTTAAGACAAACTTTAACAAGATAGGGTCATGGACCTTTACAATCGAAAATACTAAATTGTCTATTACATAAGTCTCAACCATAAAGGAACTAGAACAATAGAAATCCATGTCCTCGAATACATGACGACATACGAAGTCTTGGAGGAAACTCTATCCAAGCACTTCAACTCTAGCTAGGAATGATCACTTGCCGGAACCTATACACTTGTAGTAAAAAATAGGAGAAATATGGATTAGCACACAAAAATGTACTAAGTATGATGACCATGCAAAAACATGCTAAAAAGGGACATTTTGTTGAAAGCCATGCTTTTATGCCATTTTTGTAAACCTTCATGAACAATGATACAATAGGCATAATATAACTCACAACCAACATACAAAGTCACATACTTCACATTTAAGCAAAACCACATATATACCTTTACCTTTACCTTGAACCTCCACCTCAAGTAACCCTCGAGATGCACCTTGTGAAATGTATGGGTAGCGTCCCATACCACCACCCACACCAAGGCACCACCTTAAGGTCACCAAAAGTGAACTTACCATTCATCCTTTCCACCTTTACACAATAAAGCATATAAGACACATAAACATTACATGCATCACATCATTACATTAGGACCAACATCTAAGACAAATCTAAGTCATACTTGTGCAATGTGCAAGTAGCATCCCATACTACTACTCACACTAAGTCCTCCTTTGAAGTCACCATAGACAAGGCACCTTCATATACAATAAGACATGACAAGGAAGTAACTCATATACCATCCAAGTGTAGCATGCATCATTTACATTTAAGCATATAAGCATTTAAGTCAACATTCTTCATTAACATCATTACATTAAGAACACTTTCATTCATTAGATATTAGACCAACATTCTGATAAAAGTCATCATAAGAGCCCATTCATTTAATTAACATTATAAGGAACACACCATGACCCCTCTCAAATGCCTACTTGTGCAATGCATAGATGGCGTCCCATTCCACCACCTACCCTAAGTAGTACATCCTTAAGAGACCATAGTCCATTAACCATTATTGTGGGGGTAAGCCTTAACCGACATAGACCATGAGAGCTTGACATGGAATCCCGGTGTCACCTTCACCGGATAAGGGATTCCTACTTGCCTAAGGTAGGACCATTCATTTTAGCTTAAGTGGATCCACTGGCTATAAACCTATGTGGCCACATAGTTATAAGATAGGGAGATTGCTACTAGATACCCCGCCTCAACTCATAGATAGGCATCCATCCCAAGAGGTTGCTACTAGATACCCCGCCTCAACTCCCGGATGAGTATCCACCCCATTTCATATCCTCTCGGTGCTTAGCATTATTCCCCACAGAGTATTTGAAATTCATTACTTTCATTTATTAAGGGATAAGAGATTGCTACTAGATACCCTGCCTCAACTCATGGATGAGTATCCATCTCAAACCCAACATTCGTTAAAAGGGGATATAGGGATTGCTACTAGACACTCCACTTCAACTCCCGGATGAGCATCCATCCCAACCCAACGTTCATTCATTGGAAAACTCATAGATTCGAAGATGAGAATAGCCTTTCACCTAAGAACCCCTTTATTGTGAGAAAGTCCTTTCACAACAAGTCATTACATTCATTAGAGTACAATATGAGAATATCCTTTCAAGAAGTACTTCACATTCATTAACATTAACAATAATATTAAACTTCATTCATTCACTCATTCATGTGTATGTATGTGAGAATAGCCTTTCTCATAATCACCATCATTCACAAGTGTTAATAGAGAGATAACATTCAATCCTAACACAAGTAGCTTCTAAACAAGATCATCTTTCATTCTTTTAGATCACACACATGCTTCACATCACATTCATATATACAACATCATGATAATACTTCAATCCATCAAATTATAACTTCAAGGCCATGATCACAATGTACATAGTAAGTAAACACCTCCACCTTTCAAGTGGATCAACAATCTAATCACAATTCTATATTCAATATGAAATTAGGTCAACTTGCCCTTTTAAAGGCTATGATCACAAATCCTCAATTCACCAACCATTATCCACAATTAGACATAGATAATGATACAAATCAATAATCTAAATCAATCTAAGCATAAATCCATCATCATTCATTCATAATCAACAAACCCACTTCATAAGGCCAAATTTAGGAATTTAGAGAAATCATGGGTTCATGGAATATTTTCATCTTAAATCACCAATTAAACATCAACATGATCATAATTTATCATTTGAAAACATTTGATGCAAGAACCCATGAGTTTGAGTGAAATCTAGGGTTTTGGAGAAACTTGGAAACCTTGAAAACTTCTTCGAAATTGACTCTAGGGTGAAAGCTATCCCTAGATAAAGGATCACCATACCTTATGCTTGAAGAGTCCCACGAAATTGAATAAGAAACACCTAGAAATCCCCAACCCTAGATTGATCTAGACCTTGATCTCCAATGGAGTTTCTAGAGAAGACTTTTTGGGAGAAAGGGGTTTTGATTTGAGAGATGAAGTCTAAATGGGTGTTTTAATGTTTTAATACTCTTAAAATATGTTAAAACACCTAAAATAACTGTCCATGCATTTAAAACAACTAATTAACTAATTACCAAAAGGACCTTACCTTGGTCGAGACTTGCACTAGAAAAATAGTGCCCATTCACGGCTCCCATCCATGGACCGTGGATGGGTTGAAAGCACCGTGTTGTCCCTTCGTGGATTGGGACTAAGACATGGTTTTGGGTCTCATGACCTACGTATCCCATGAAGATACGAGTCAATGTAGAAATTCTAACCTAGGCATCTCACAGGATGACATAAATAGCTAAGCACTATAGCTCCGCAATAACAGTGAGACAAAAAATGCAACGACAACAACAATAATTGTAAGCAACAATATATATAAAAAAATTAGATAGGTATCTAACCTAACTGCACTAATATAAACTGATATGCCATCACCTTGGGGTATGAAATAAGTGAGGATATTTGGACCTCATGCCATCCTCAGCCTCCCAGGTCACCTCTTCTCTATTCTTGTTTATCCATAATACTTTAACCGAAGCCACTTCTTTGGTCCTCAATTTATAGACCTGCCAATCTAAAATGGCAACTGGAATTTCCTCGTAGGACAACTCCTTTATGATCTGAACATCTTCAACTGGGACAACCCGAGAAGGGTTTCCTACGCACTTTCGTAGCATCGATACATGGAAAATTGGATGAACAGATTTTAGCCCTAAAGGAAATTCTAACTTATAAGCCACTCGTCCTCCCCTTCGAAGGATCCGGTATGGCCCAATGCATCTTGGACTAAGCTTTCCCTTTTTGCCAAATTGCATAACACCCTTCATAGGTAAGACTTTTAAGAATGCCCAGTCATCAACACAATACTCTAAGTTCCTTCGTCGAACATCTGAGTATGACTTCTGTTGGCTTTGAGTTGTTAGCAACCTCTCTCGAATGAGCTTAACTTTCTCCACTGTCTGTTGGACTAAGTTGGGTCCAATCAACCCTGACTCACCTACCTTGAACAATCTAATGGGGGATCTACATTTTCTCTCATACAAAGCATCATAAGGTGCCATCCCAATGCTGGAATGCTAATTTTGTTAGTCTATCAAAAGTTACCCAAATAAAGTCAAACTTGCGATGAGATCGAGGTAACCCTGTAATAAAATCCATATTAATTGCTTCCCACTTCCACAAAGGAATGGGTATCTCCTCAACTAGCCCAGTGGGCTTTTGGTGCTCAACCTTCACCTGTTGGCAGTTAGGACATTAAGCCTCAAACTCAGCAACGTCCTTCTTCATCCCATGCCACCAATAGATCTCCTTAATATCACGATACATCTTCGTTGAACCAGGGTGAATAGAATAACGGGAACAATGTGCCTCTTCCATAATTCGATGTCGAAGCCTTGTAACATTCTGAACACACAATCGACCGCTATATCTGAGGACTCCATCTTCTGCTATATCAAATGTTAAAGACTACTGATCCTGAGCCTTGGCTCTAAGATGCTCTAAGCTAGGATCCTCTTGTTGCCGTGATTTTACTTCTACAACTAGAGATGATACGGCTGTATCCTGAATTGTGACCCCACTATCGTCTCCCTCTAACAATCTGATTCCCAAGCTATCTAACTAATGAAGCTCTCACACTAGCTCCCGCTTCTCAACACCTAAATGGGATAAACTACCCATAGATCTTCGACTGAGGGCATCGGTTACCACATTCGTCTTTCCTGGATGATATAAAATATCCATGTCGTAGTCTTTCAGTAACTCAAGCCATCGATGCTGTCGCAGATTTAACTCCTTTAGTCTAAATATATATTGAAGGCTCTTATGATCTGTGAAGATGTCAACATGAACGCCATACAAATAGTGTCACCAGATCTTTAACGCATGCACAACTGCAGTCAACTCTAAATCATGGGTCGGATAGTTCTTCTCATGCTTCCCCAACTGCCTTGAAGCATATGCGATAACCTTACCATGTTGCATTAGAACACATCCCAACCCAACACTAGAAGCATCACAGTACACCGCATAGCCCTCTGAACCCTCTGGCAATGATAGAACTGGTGTTGATGTCAACCTATCCTTCAGCTCCTGGATACTATGCTCGCAAACTTCAGTCTAATGAAACTTAACTTATTTTTGAGTCAGCTTCGTTAATGGTGATGAAAGTGAAGAAAACCCCTCTACAAACCTTCTGTAGTATCCAGCTAACCCTAAGAAACTACGAACCTCAGTCGGACTTATAGGTCTGGGCCAAGTCTTTACGGCCTCAAACTTTTGTGTATCAACTGTAATACCTGCATCTGATACAATATGGCCTAGGAAAGCCACAGAGCTCAACTAGAACTCACATTTAGAGAACTTTGTGTAAAGTTCCTGCTCTCGAAGAACTTGAAGGACTACTCGCAAATGATCTGCATGCTCAGCTTTTGAATGCGAATAGACCAAAATATCATCAATAAATACAATTAGAAATGTATCAAGATATGGCCTGAATATACTATTCATCATGTCCATAAACACTACCGGGGCATTAGTCAATCCAAAAGACATAACCAAAAACTCAAAATGCCTATATCTAGTTCTAAAAGTTGTCTTTGGAATATCCTTCTCCCGAACTCATACCTAATGGTACCCTGATATCAAATCAATCTTTGAGAAGTACTTAGCACGTTGTCGTTGATCAAACAAGTCATCGATCCTTGGAAGGGGATACCTATTCTTTATAGTGGCCTTGTTCAGCTGTCGATAATCGATACACATCCTCAGTGAGCCATCCTTTTTTCTCACAAATATTACTGGTGTACCCCATAGTGAAGCACTAGGCCTGATAAAGCCTTTATCAAACAAATCTTTCAGTTGATCCTTCAACTCTTTCAGCTCAGCAGGAGCCATTCTATAAGGAGGGATAGATATGGGTTGTGTACCTGGTAGCATATCAATAGCAAAATTAATTTCTCATTCTGGAGGGATACCAGGAAGTTCGTCTGGAAATACATCTAGAAACTCATTAACTACCGGAATAGACTGAAGAGTCGGTGGTTCTGCATCTATATTATGTACGTGAACAAGATGATAAATACAACCCTTAGTAATCATCTTCCTCGCCTTAAGATAGGAAATAAACCTACCTTTCGGCGTTGTTGTATCGCCTTTCCATTCCAGAACTGCCTCTCCTAGAAAGTGGAATCTAACAATCTTCGTCCGACACTTAACATTAGCATAACAAGACATTAACCAGTCCATACCCATAATGACATCAAAATCAACCATCTCTAATTCTACCAGGTCTACAGAGGTCTAACGGTCGATAATTTCTACCGTGCAACCTCGATAAACTCTCTTGGCAATAATAGACTCACCAAATGGTGTAGATACAATAATGGATCGATCTAATGACTCTGCTACTATACATAACTTTCCCGCTATAACTAGAGTAACATAAGATAAAGTAGATCCAGGATCTATCAAAGCATAAACATAATGAGAGCAAACAATCAATATACCTGTCACAACATCTGGTGATGACTCTGAGTCATGTCGTCTAGTTAATGAATATGTACGGTTCTGTCCACTACCAGAACTAGATGCTCCCTTTCTGCCTCTGCCTCTACCTCTACGTGTTGAAGTCTGAGGTCCACGCCCTGTAGACTGTGCGGATGAGGAGGAACCTACTGCTGACCTGGTCGACTGACCTATACCACCCTGACCTATGGTAGGGAAATTTCTCCACCCATGTCCCTCCTGTCCACAAGAATAACAACCTGTGGAACCCTATCTGCACCTCCCGAAATACATCCTACTACAAGTAGCGCAACGCAGCGGGGTAGTCCTAGCTTGGTCTGAACCCCTCTGCTGCTGCGAGCTTGATGCTCGTGAACCCTCACATAGGCCTGACTGTCCCTGACGATCAAATCTACTACCCTGGAACTGTTGTGGTGGAGGTCTAGGTGGCCTAATAGAATATCGATGTCTGGGACCACCTTGAAAATATCCCGGTGAACCAGCGGGCCTAGCCCTCTTCTGTCTTTCTCTCTCGACCCTCTTACTTGTATACTATAGATGTCGGTGATCCTCTATTCCCTGTGCAAAGGCCTGAATCTGTGAGATATCCATATTATCATTTAGTGCATCAGTATAACAAGCCTCGATATAGTCTGAGTCAAGCCCTCCCATAAATCTACGCATCTTATTATGCATCGTATCAACAAATGCTGGTGCATATCTAGCCAATGAATCAAATCTCAGCCCGTACTCTCGAACATTCATGCCACCCTGTCTGAGGTTCAAAAACTGGTCCACCCGGCCATCCCTAATCTCTCGAGGAAAATAGTGATCTATAAAAGCTTCTGTAAAGCTATGCCAAGTTGGTAGAGATGTATCTTTTACCCTAGATCTCTCCCAACTTTCATACCATAATACTACAATATCACGCAATCATAATGTTGCTAACTCAACTGACTCAGTCGCTGAGGTATGCATGACTCTGAAGATCCTATGAAGCTTGTCAACAAAGTGCTGAGGGTCCTCTCTACGATTTGTTCCTGTAAACTGTGGAGGATTCAAGGCAAGAAATTCATGAACTCTTGAACTTCTGGGTCCTTCAGATGGTCCGGCAACATCTGGCATAACTAGCTGGCGTTGTGCAGCTACTAACTATGCTAACATACATACTGCACTCTTGAAATCCTGGTCAGATGGAATAGGAGGAACTAGAGGTGGTACTGCTGGTGCAGTCAGGGGTCCTGTAGCCCTCGGAGGCTCTTGAAGTGGTGAAGAAGCTATAGGGGGCTAAGAAGATGTCTCCCCCTGGGTCTCACAATGGGATGCCTCCACCTGTGGTACCTTGCCAATACCCTCGCTTGCAGTTGTATCTAGTCCCTGGCTAGTTGTGGTCTGTCTGGTGTTAGCCATCTCTATCTGCATACAAATATCAATTATAAACTAGAAACCTCAACCCTAAAGACACTGTTTTATAGCACGAGGTGAGCAAAAGAAGGATAGTCATTCAAACATGTCCGGTAGCATCTTGTTTATCGAATGTGGTGCACAACACATTTATAAACAAGACTCTACTAGACACTGCTTGCATACTCCCTAGGATATGACGCTTCTCTGATACCAAGTTTGTCACGCCCCATATTCAAGGGGCGCAACTGGCTCCTAACTCCAAAACTCAGGCACGCGCCGACCCTACTAAACCATTTACTACTAGCACATGGTAGCCACACGCAGTCAAGAAAATAAACAAGTACATCTCGGCTTAAAATTAAGCCCTCGGTCGACAAGGCCACTGTAAACATATCCATAAAAGAAACATCTACTCCCAAGAGTTCATATAAAGAAATATCCAACTAGCACAGAAGTCCTAATTCGGCCGTTGAGGCCACCATGATCTCTATACCAAAACTGAAAGCAAGTATATCAAGACAATGCATCACACAACTAACAAGCTTCAACAAACTAGGCCAGCATGGCCATAACATAGCTATAAACCCCACACACTAGTCTGCAAGCCTCTAAGAGTAGTTAAGATTGGCGGGATAGTGTCCCAGCCTACCCATGAAAATATATACAACAAAAGTTAACAAACCTCCCAACTCAGGCAGCTCCAGAGGAAAGGGGATAGCCAACCGAATAGAAGTCAATCCTACTACTGAGGAGGTCTACTGGGTCATCTGCCAGGACCTGCATGCATGAATACAGTTCCCCCAGGCAATGGGGCGTTAGTATAAAATAATGTACAGAGTATGGAAGACAATAAACTATGAGAGGTATCCTAATATACTGGAGTAATCTGGTAATTAATCAAGAATAATATAAGCATATTGACCTGCTCCTAAATCTAAACTTATCAAAAATAACAAAACAACAACCAAACTAAGTCCCCATAAGCTCGACAGGTACAAACAGCACACAAGACCACCTACCCAGGCCCCCATAAGCCCAGAAAGTGCCAATTAGTCTATATACCCCTATTAGTAGTCCCCTAGCCCCATAGGCATTCACATAGCCCTCTTAGGCAATAGTATAGCCCCGTAGGCAGCACATAACTCTCTTAGGCATCACTATAGCATATAGGCAACTCATAGCCCTCTTAGGCAACAACATGGTCCCGTAGGTAACTCATAGTCCTTCTAGGCATCAATATTTCCTTGTAGGCAACTCAATATAGACCTGTCAACAGAACATAGCCCTTCTAGTCATAGATCACATTCTTGCAGCTAACCACAATAGCCCAAAGGGCAACAATAACAATCCAATAGCTAAAAGCGAGCAATTTTGTTATAAGCAACCTATACAAATAGCCTCTAAGTCGTATCCAACATAGGGACGCTACTATTGAATAAGAATCCCGATAAGAGAGGATTATATCCACTCGAGCAGCCAACAATCAACAATAATGCCTACAAGTATAACAACGATAACAACTCTATTACATTGCTCCTAAGCTTTAAGGAAACATGTCGTAAGAAGAGAATAGCCTTAACATACCTTTTTCACTGAATTCACGTGGTCTAACGACTTTTACTCATAACCCCCTCGATACTACAACAAGGTAGGATCATAATCAACAAACAAAAGTAAAAGATACAATGACAATACGATAAAAGATATGTATTTACGTCGCAAATTGCTATTTGCTTCTTATAAAAGCTAGAGTCGATGAAAGAAGGGTCTTACCTTGATTATAAGTTTGTAATGCACCTCAAAACTTTAAAATATGCCCAAACCCCTGTTGTCCACACACCAAAGTACGATATGCTAGGAAATCGATAAAACAAATTATACCATGTTGACGAGCTCAACGCGTAGAACAACTTTTGTCAAGGACTTGAGTCACGAAAATTAGTAACTTGGCTTGTCCTAGAAGTGGGTTTTGTAGGTTTTGTGAGTTTTCTGGTTCTTCACTAAGGAAAATGAAGGAAAAATGAATAAAAGTCAAAAAAGATGATATATATAAAGTTCCACCGACCTAGGGGACCCACCTCACCTGCCTGCTTGCGCAGTCTTGCAAAAACACAAATATCTCTCCATTCTGAAGTCGTATGAACAAACGGGTTGATGCGTTGGAAACTAGACTCGTAATCCTTTGATTTCATAGGTTGTGAGCACCTTAACTCTTAATAGATTGGGAGAAAGCGTCCAAGAAATTTGACCCAAATTTCAGACAAATCTTTAAAAAGGAATTTACGGTAACTTTCGCCAACTTTTATTTTGCCACTCACCTAACTTCAAAACTTGAGATACAACACTTGAACACTTAAAATATCACATAACACATCATTCTTAATTTATAACCCACCCTCCTAGTCTTTCCACGAAGATACGAGTCAATTTATACGTTTCGAAAAGTCGAGGTGTTAGACATATATAGGCTAAAAATATCTCTTTCACATAGACTTTAAGTTATAGTACTAAAGTTCAATTAAGAGTAAATAATATGAGAAATTAAGAGTTAACAAAATCAATCATTTCATTAGTTGGTCATTCAAGAGGTCAAGGTACTATTTCTATATATATAATAAATACTTTAATTAAAATGTACAAATTTAATATATCACAATTCAAATGAATCAATAAAGTAAATACAAGCACTAGCATTTTCATCTTGAAGAATATTAACCCACAAATAAATCATGTTTAACATATCATCATTGGTCATAATAATATTTGTTAACACATTATCAAATTCAAAGAAATCGTTCATTAAATCATTTCACAATTTCACAATAATCAACTTTTCCTCATAAAATCCCAAGTACCAATCTAGAACAAATATTAAAATCAAATACCACCTCAGATAATGCCAATATATAGATGTGAAATTTTAAGAAGAATATTTTTATTCTAAGAACTTAAGTAGTTCTAGAATCACCAACATATACATAAATTTCTTCTTTTCTAATTTGGGTGTAGAACACAAAATAATTTTAGTTAGCACAAATTTACTCAACAAAAAATCTAACACCCCATTTTTCACTTTCACATATTAGCCACAAGATTTGCTTGAGAAATTACCACAACAATTTATATCATCCGCCTACACAAATTAATTTTTCTTAGTGGGATTATCATTTCTCTAAATCTTCTTCAACCATCTTGAGGGGGGATGATTACTTAATTTCCACACACAAAATAAAATTATTTTAGTTGAAATTTTTTAATAACTCTAAGCTTGAAGCTACAATTTTCCCATTAAAATTAATAATGAATCGAATGACAACATACCTGTTTTATTGCACACTTGCAAATTTGGAGAACACAAACCAAACATCCATGCCAATTTTTGCATAGTATTCCAATTGAGTTTGAAGCTTACCTTCAAAACTGGTTTGCAATAACATGTTAATTTTCCTTGTTCATTCCCTTTTTCCACACTATGTTTTCCATAGAAGGTTCTCAAAAATGACTCTGGTCTTTAATTTACGTAATAATTTTAGTTATGCTAGCAAAATTAAGCAAATAAAACATATTTCTCACAGGAATTTAATATTAAGACTTATCTTTAATAGATATTGCCATCAGCGGGAAATGGAGATCCATCTGTTTGTTAGCTTTCAAACTCCACTTTTGATTCCCCTTTTTCCCAAATAGAACCTCTAGTATCTTCCATAAGAACATAGTAAAGATATCCTTCAGATTGTTGGAAATCTTACGGGAAGTATCCTCTTCACGAACACTTGTACAAAATTCTTCAAAGATTGAGGCGTGTCAGACACTGTCCTTAACGACATTTCACCCGGTATAGGTGTATCTCCCAAGATGCAACAAGCTCTTCTAGTATAAAATAGGAGCCAAAATGTAACACCCCGGAAATTTTTTGAGCTAAGACTTAAACCATCCTTCGTAGTGAGAAATTTTTTACAAAGGAATTTAAATTTTCTTAAGTGTTAAGGTCACTATCTATAGCACCTTCAATTCCAAAAAGAACTAGAGAGAATTCATTCAAGTCATTCCTAAGCTCATTTAAGTTTTGGGTAAATTTCAAATGACCATAACTCTTAGTACAGGATGAGTTATGTGTTCCATGAGTTGGAAAATGAAAGGGTCCTTGAATTATATTTCCAACACCACTGAGTTTGCTAAGTTTTGAGTTTGGATGAGTGATATATGCCCATTTGAAGTTAAGTTATCCAGTTAAGGAATGTTACCCGAAAATAGTGAGGGGTACTTTGGTCTTTTCCTTACCAAATCAGATTTAATTCATTTTTAGTAAGGCTTTAAGGTCTAATCCCATTAGGTTCAGTTTTATAATCCTAATATACGCCTAGTGTTTTAGTTGAGAGTTCAAGAAGAGAAAAGAATAGAAAAAAGGAGAAAAGAGGAAAGGATCAAGGTGTTCGTTGAGGTTCTTGAGTTTTGTTGTAGATTTTCGCCATGGGTTCAATCCCTAAGAGGTATGTAAGCTTCCATAGTGTTGGGCTTGTTCACTCACATGCCAATCATGTTAGTTTCAGTGCACATTTCATTGATGTTGAAAGATTAGAATTCTTGATGAGTTCTTGATAAGTGTTGTTGAAGTTCATTCTAAATCTTTTTTTTTTGGGGTTTTGATGAATTATTGAGATAAAAGTGAGTTTTTTTAGGGATATATTGGGTGGATTAGAGTGTAGTTATGTTAAGTAATCGAATCCAAGTGATTGAGGAAGAACCGTTCGATTCTAGGCGATATAGGGTGAAAAAATAAGTAATGAAATTCATCGGGTTTTTATGGGTTGGGGCCAGGCGCGCCGTGCCAGCAAGTGCACCCCAAATTATGTACTGTAGTTTAGAGGCTGGCTCCTTGCGCCACTCAGTGCGCCAGGGTCACCTGCCCAGTCCAGTTCGCAGTCGGTTGCTGCGTTTGAGTTCTTTTAAAGTGTACATTCACTCCCCTTTGACACTAAACACTCTAAGCTACTTCTAAACACCTAGAAATCATTCATAAAATGAATCATAACCTTTAATTCATAATACAAATTTAAGGTAGAGTTAAAAGTTAAGTCATGAGAGTTCTTTTGAACATTTTGAGAAAGTCCTTTTGAGTCTTTTTTAGGAGTCTTCTACAACTTCTAATAACTTGTTCCAAGACTCGAGCAAGTGAGTATGAGAATGAGGATAATGTATTCATGAGTCTACTTTGTCATCAAGAGATCCTTCATATCATGAACCATAACTCTTGAATTCATAATTCACATTCAAGGGAGAGTTAAGAGTAGAGTTCAAGTAAGTCTTTGAGTTCAATTGTGAATCCTTTGAGATCAACTATCGATTTGAACTAAGTTTTGAGAAAGTAAGTATGAGATTGGGAAGATTTTTATAAATGAGTTCCATGTTGTTATGTAGGCCCTCGAGTCGAGTCGTTCATTCCCATAAATTCTGCATGAGCTCCATAAGTTGAGTATCTTTGAGAGGAGTAGTACCTTCAAATTATAAGTCTTGAGTATTGAGTTCCTAACCTATTTGAGATTATATTACTAATCATGAGAGTATTACATGTTACCCATGAAGTCCTAGAGTTTAGTACTTCATTCCCATGACTCTGCATGAACCCTATAAGTCAAGCAGTCTTGAGATGAGAAGTATATTTGAGTCCTTAAGTTCAGTAGTTCATGCTCATAATTCCGCATGAACCCCTCTAGGTTGAGTATTCTTGAAATGAGTAGTATCATTGAAGTTCTTGAGTTCCAAGTATTTAGTTCTATCTATGGTTATTGAAAACCTTGAATTGAGTCGGTCACGTACATAATTGGGCATACACCCTATTTTAAGAAGTCTTTTACAAAAGCTTTAAACTTATTTTAAGACTTTAGTTTTGAGTTGAGTAAAGAGTAAAGAGTGAAGTTCGTTTCTTCAAAAGAATATATGGGGACTATGTATTCCCAAAGAGTAAATGCTTTCACATTTAAACAAAAAAGGAAACACCGATTTCCAAAAGAGCCTCTGAGCTAGTTTTCAGTAAAGAGTAAATGCTTTCACATTTAAGCAAGAAAGGAAACACCGATTTCCAAAAGAACCTTTGAGCTAGTTTTCAATAAAGAGTAAAGTTTTCACATTTTATCAAGAGAGAAAACACTGATTTCCAAGAGATCCTTTGGGCTAGTTTTTGAGCAATTAACTCAAATCACAGAAAGAATAATGTTTTTAAACATATGAGCTAGTTACATTTTTGGGAGTAGTATTGAGCACCGATAAAGGAGAGAGTTCAGACAACTCACAACCCCCATAAATCATGTAGCCAACGTGGGTAGAAAAGGGTCATACTTTTTAGATTATACCTTAGTGTTTTTTAGCATAGACTAGTGGATCCACTTAGTAGCTAGGATCTATACCCCCGGCAAGGTATAGGACGGCCCTAGCAGCATGAGGCAAAATGTTGTATCATCACATAGCTCATAGTGATAGTTGTCGGTTAGAGAAAGTCCCACAAAGATTATTTTGTATTCTTATAGACACAGAGTTTATTTTGTATTTTCATATTCAAACATAATTTACTTTGTATCCTTGAATAAAAACTGAGTATATTGTATTCTTTAATACATTAAGTTGTTTTCTACTATTTTAAAAGCTTTCCATATTGCATCTCTTAATGTTGCTTTATATTGAGTTGAGTATCCAGTGTTGAGTATCCAGAGTTTGAGTACCTAGAGTCGAGTGTCCTATTATTGAGTTGAACCCTATTTTCTTTGAGTTTAGTTGAACTATGTTTCTTTGAGTTGAGTTGAGTTGAGAGAGTTGAGAAGAGGTAAATATGTTTCTATTCCACCAGTTCAAGTTTATGTTTATGCTTTAGAATTTCCCTTTCATACTCACCTATTCCATGTACTGAGCCATTTGGCCAGCATCATTTCATGATGCAGGTACAGGTACTCAGGATAATCAACAGGCGCTTCGTTGATACCACATGAAGTTTGAGTTAGCTATGGTGAGCCCCCTTACTTCTGGATGGTTCCACTTGTACTTTCAGTTATATCAGTTGTTAGGATGTCATGGGTCTTGTCCCGACATCCATATTTGTCGGTTAGAGGCTTCATAGATAGACAACAGAGTTTTAGAAGTCTGTTCATTTATTTTGTTAAATGTTTTAAGGACTTAAGTTGCCTATTTATGGCGAGTTGAATATATTATTTTTATTCAAAGTTATCTATTCATTATTGTTCATATAACCTTAAAGTTGAGTATTTGAATTTATTTAGTTTTTAAGCTTTTGCATGCTTAAGTTAGTCTTCCGCTTGTAGTCAACCAGGATAAGGGTTCACTTAGGGACAAACAATGGTTCTTGAGTGCTGGCCACATCCAGGGTATAGACTCGGTTCGTGACAAACTTGGTATTAGAGCATAGAGTTCAAGTGTCATAGGGTGTATATGAAGCCGTTTCAAGTAGGGTCTTGTTTATGGTTGTGAGGGCCCCACTTCTATAAACGAGGGACTACAGACATTTAAGAAAAGTTTCCCATCTTTCATACTCTCAATCATTCAGTAGAGCTATGTCATAGAGATTTATTCATTCTCGTGCGTTTCTTAGATTCATTCGACTACCCATCATACTAGAGGTGGTTGAAAAGCAAAGCCCAAGATCCTTATGGATGAATTATTCTTAGCAAAAGTATTGAGGAAGTCATGAGACTCCATAGGGGCTTGAGAGAAGCACATGGGTGAGTAAGTGTTCAGTTTCGAATTAATGCCTTCATATTCATATGAATCGTACATTCAAGCTAAAAGTGATTCGTACTATTTTCCTTAAGACTTGTTTCATCTGAGATCCTTTTTAAGAAGTATGTTTAGAACTTGGGTAAGATTTCCACCCGAAAAGGTAGCATGAGTTACGAGATCATGAGCAGTAGTATTGAAAGAGCCCAGAGTTAGAGGAAAGTATGTATAGGTATCGAGATCTATGAAAAGGTGATAGTAATGGGACAGATTATGTTATTGCAATCATGTACCCAGACGGTTATAAGTGATGAGTTCCTTTATGAGTAAAATAAGGAAAAATAAGGTTGTAAAGATTTCCTGATAGAAGGAAGAAGAATAGTTACTACTCAAGATAAGTTAGAGTCTATTGTTCACCAGAATAAAGTTGATGCAGATGTGCCATCGTGTTAGAAGAGGCTGCATGTGTTGAATAGAAGCATGGAGTATTCATGAAGTGATAGATCTAAGCTAGGCTTATGATTTGTTTAAGCGGGTCATAATGTTCAGAAGGTTATATAACTGATTAAGTAATGAGGTATAGTATATTAGGCGAGCAGTTGGATTGATATACGAGTTTAGTAATAAACATTTAGCTTGAATTTGAGATAAGCATTGTGGTTAAAAGAATGGCAACATGAGGGTGATAATGTTAGTCTTTATATTTGATCTACAGGACTTCACATAGTGTAGGTGAGGAATTGAGGTGATTAGCTGGAAAAAAATATGAGTGGTACAAGTGAGAGACCCTAACCTTTAGATAAAGGCAGTGAAGTGTGGCTAAGTCACAAGAGCATTAAGAGGTGTACCGATATGGTATCTAATAAAAAGAGGTTAAGATAAACACCTTAGAAAGAGGTCTTAGTACCTGCTTATGGAGAGTTCTGTAGTCATGAGATAAAATTCTCCCGAGTGTTAGAGTAAAAGAGGATGTAGACAAGTTAGAGATGATAGAATAGGTCCACATCTTTCAAGTGTTAGCTTTAGACCTAAGGGGAAGATGACAAGATGAGAAATCAAGTCAAGTGTTTGAGAATAAGATAGTAATGAGTTCCAAAGAGTATGGGAGATGTACTTTCGAAGGTCCTTTTAATAATGGAGTGATGTTAGAAAGAGGATGTTGATGTTCTTATCGTGATAGTAATGGTGTGATAATTCAATCTAAGAACATAAATGAGGAGGAAGAAGAGGATGAGGTTTTACGATGAGAAATAGTTAAATGAGAGGCCTTAGTTGGTTCTGAAGGAGATGGTTAATAGGTATCCATGGAGTTGTTAGAATACTAAGCTTGAATATGGTGTTGTTAAACATTAGGTGGTTCTTCATATGATCCCAATGTGGTGGTAAAGAGTAATAGTCTTGGGATGAGATTCCCTATAGAGAAGTATATAACCTGAACCTAAGGATTTGGGTTAAGCTTGAATATAGTAAGAGCATACCATTAGAATCAGACCTTAGTGAGAGTAACCCTATTCCATACCCAGTCCAGTCGTCATTCGAGGATGAATGATCCCATGGGGGAGATATTGTAACACCCCGAAAAAAATTTGAGCTAAGACTTGAACCATCCTTTGTAGTAAGTTTTTACCAAGTAATTAAAAAATTCTTAAGTGCTAAGGTCACTATATATGCACCTTGAGTTCCAAATAGAACTAGAGACAATTCATTCAAGTCATTCTAAGCTCCTTTAAGTTTTAGGTCAATTTCAAACGAACATAACTCTTAGTACAGGATGAGTTAGGTGTGCCACGAGATGGAAAATGAAAGGGTCTTTGAATTATCTTTCCAACGCCACCGAGTTTTCTAAGTTTCGAGTTTGAATGAGTGAGATGTGCCCTTTTGAAGTCAAGTTGTCATGTTAAGGAAAGTTACCCGAAAATAGTGAGGGGTATTTTTGTCTTTTCCTTACCAAATCATATTTAATTCGTTTTTAGTAAGGTTTTAAGGATCTAATACTATTAGGTTCATTTTTATAATCCTAATATACGCCTAGGGTTTTAGTTGAGAGTTCAAGAAGAAAAAATAAGAGAAAAGAGGAGAAAACAGGAAAGGATCAAGGTTTCGTCGAGGTTCTTGAGTTTTGTTGTGGATTTTCGCCATGGGTTTAATCCCTAAAAGGTATGTAAGCTTCCATAGTGTTGGGCTTCTTCACCCACACGCCAATCATGTTATTTTGAGTGCAAATTTCATTCTTGAAGTTTAAAGATTAGAGTTCTTGATAAGTGTTCTTGAAGTTCATTCTAAATCTTGTTTTGTTGGGGTTTTGATGAATTATTGAGATGAAAGTGAGTGTTTTGAGGGCTATATTGAGTGGATTAGAGTGTACTTATGTTAAGTAATCGAATCCAAGTGATTGGGTAAGAAACTGTTCGATTCTAAGTGAGTTAGGGTGAGAAAACGACCAATGAAATTCATTGAGTTTAATGGGTTGGAGCCTGGCACGTCACTCCAGCAAGTGCACCCCAAATTATGTTCTGTAGTTTAAAGGCTGGCACCCGGCAACACTTAGTGCGCTAGGGTCGCCTGCCCCGTCCAGTTTGCAGTCGATTGCTCCGTTTGAGTTCATTTAAAGTGTACCTTCACTCCCCTTTGATTCTAAACACTCTAAGCTACTTCGAAAGACCTAGAAATCATTCATAACATGAATCATAACCTTAAATTCATAATTTAAATTCAAGGTAGAGTTAAATTTAAGTCTTGAGAGTTATTTTGAACATTTTGAGAAAGTCCCTTTGAGTCTTTTTGAGGAGTCTTCTACAACTGCTAATAACTTGTTTCAAGATTCAAGAAAGTGAGTATGATAATGAGAAGAATGTATTCATGTGTCTACTTTGTCATCAAGTGATCCTTCATATCATGATCCATAACTCTTGAATTCATAATTCATACTCAAGGGAGAGTTAAGAGTAGAGTTCAAGTAAGTCTTTGAGTTCAATTGTGAATCCTTTGAGATAAACTATTGATTTGAACTAAGTTTTGAGAAAGTAAGTATTAGAATAGGAAGAGTTGTCTACATGAGTTCCATGTTGTTATGTAGACTCTCGAGTCAAGTCGTTCATGCCCATAAATTTCGCAGGAACTCAATTAAGTTGAGTATCTTTGAGAGGAGTAGTACCTTTAAGTTTTAAGTCTTAAATATTGAGTTCCTAACCTATTTGAGATTATATTACTAATCATGGGACTATTACATGTTACCCATGAAGTCCATGAGTTGAGTAGTTCATGCCCATCACTCCCCATGAACCCTATAAGTTGAGCAGTCTTGAGATGAGAAGAATCTTTGAGTCTTTTAGTTGAGTAGTTCATCCTTATAATGCCGCATGAACCTCTCTGAGTTGATCATTCTTGAAATGAGTAGTATCATTGAAGTTCTTGAGTTCCAAATGCTAAGTTCTATCTATGGTTATTGAAAACCTTGAATTGGGTCATTCAGGTCCATAATTCGGCATGAACCCTATTTTAAGAAGTCTTTTACAAATGCTTCAAACTTGTTTCAAGACTTGAGTTTTGAGTTGAGTAAAAATTAAAGAGTAAAGAGTGAAGTTCAATTCTTCAAAAGAGTATATGGGGACTATGTATTCCCAAAGAGTAAATGTTTTCACATTTAAACAAGAAAGGAAACACCGATTTCCAAGCCTTTGAGCTAGTTTTCTGTAAAGAGTAAATGCTTTCACATTTAAGCAAGAAAGGAAACACCGATTTCTAAAAGAGCCTTCGAGCTAGTTTTCAGTAAAGAGTAAATGTTTTCACATTTAATCAAGAGAGGAAACACTGATATCCAAGAGAGCCTTTGGGCTAGTTTTTGAGAAAATATGTCAAATCACAGAAAGAGGTATGTTTTTAAACATATGAGCTCGTTACATTTGTGAGAGTAGTATTGAGCACCGATATGGGGGAGAGTTTAGACAATTCACAGCCCCCATAAACCATGTAGCCAATGTAGGCACAAAGGGTCATACTTTTTAGATGATTCCTTAATGCTTTTTAGCATAGACTAGTGGATCCACTTAGTATTTGGTTCTATACACCCAGCAGGGTATAGGACGGCCCTGGCAGCATGAGGCAAAATGTTGTATCATCACATAGCTCATAATGATGGTTGTCGGTTAGAGAAACTCCCACAGAGATTACTTTGTATTCTTATACACACAGAGTTTATTTCGTATTTTCATATTCAAACAGAGTTTATGTTGTATCCTTGCATACAAACTGAGTATATTGTATTCTTAAATACATTGAGTTGCTTTCTATTATTTTAAAAGTTTTCCATATATTGCATCTCTTATTGTTGCTTTATATTGAGTTGAGTATCCAGAGTTGAGTATCTAGAGTTTGAGTACCCAGAGTCCAGTGTCCTATTATTGAGTTGAGCCATATTTTCTCTAAGTTGAGTTGAACTATGTTTCATTAAGTTTAGTTTAGTTGAGAGAGTTGAGAAGAGGTAAGTATGTTTCTATTCCACCAGTTCAAGCTTATGTTTATGCTTTAGAATTCCCCTTACATGCTCGTACATTCCATGTACTAGTCCATTGCCCTGCATCGTTTCATGATGCAGATACAGGTACTCAGGATCATCAACAGGCGCTTCGTTGATACCACATGTAGTTGGAGTTAGCTATTGTGAGCCTCCTTGGTTCCAGAGGGTTCTACTTGTACTTTCAGTTATATCAGTTGTTAGGATGTCTTGGGTCTTATCCCGACTTCCAGCTTTGTCAGTTAGAGGCTTCATAGATAGACAATAAAGTTTCAGAAGTCTGTTTATTTATTTTGCTATATGTTTTAAAGACTTAAGTTTCCTCTTTATGGCGAGTTCAATATAGTATTTTTATTCAAAATTATTTATTCAGTATTGTTCAAATTACCTTAAAGTTGAGTATTTGAATTTATTTAGTTTTTAAACTTTTGTATGCTTAAGTTAGTCTTCTGCTTATAGTCAGCCAGGATGAGTGTTCTCTTGGGGACCAGCAATGGTTCTTGAGTGCCGGCCACGTCTAGGTTGTAGACTCGGGTTGTGACAAACTTGATATCAAAGCACGGAGTTCAACTATCTTAGGGTGTCTATGAAGTCGTGTCAAGTAGAGTCTTGTTTATGGTTGTGAGGATCCCACCTTTATAAGCGAGGGACTACAGACATTTAAGAAAAGTTTCCCATATTTCATTCTCTTTATCGTGCAATAGAGCTATGTGATCTTTGGCATATTCATATCCCTAGAATGCTAATTATGCCCGCATTTATGCCTAGTTTGAATAAAAATGTATTCGTTTACAGTCTTATCAAGTCGTTCACTTATTTATGAGCTAACCAACATGATTAGTTGTGTAGGTAAGCTTAATGGGAGAAACGAGCACAAAAAGGGACAAAGGAGGAAATCTAAAGATTCGAGTCAAAAGAGAGTAAGGAAGAAGCTGAAGAAAATGCACCAAGGCATTTACGTGTTCTCTCTGCGTCGTGCGGAGGAATGCAAAATGTGGGTTGCGAAATCAACTTTGAGGCAGAATACCTCGTGATGCTCGCCCGTCGCGCAGAAGGCAAATGGTTCTTGGAATATGAATTTGGAAGGCACCGCGCGTCACGCGCTTGGGTACCAGATTTGGCCATTTCGAATTTTAGTATAAATATGGTTTTGTTTTGTTTTGTTTTATTTTATTTTATTGGCACTTTCTTTTTTCTGAGTTTTGAAGAACAACGACTTTGGAGTACGTTGCCTGTAGTTTTAGGGTTAATCCTTAAACTATTTCCATTTCAATCGTTTAATGATTCATAACCACTGTATGATTGATTATTGGACTATGAGTAGCTAAATACCCTATTTCTAGGGTTGTGGCTATAGGATGATTGTAATTGATTAAGTTGTTTTTGGGTTTATTATTGACTATCACATGAATCTTTCTTATGTTCTTATTTTCCGTATTTCATGATTGATCACCCTAGAAATAAATTCATTGTCCGAATTGAACTCGAGAGAGGAATAAGAGGATAGAACGTGGGGCATAAGGAGCTTGTTGAACTCTAAATAGCTAGTGTTGATTCGTTTTTTCTAGGATAGGGATATACCTAGAGACCTCGCTTGGGTCACCAAACAGGAAGATAACTTAATGCTCGGTAGGTAATCAGTCTATCCCCGTTGAACGATGTAGTTAGGGTGTTATCTATCGTAGGTGATTAGAGGTCGGGAGACCATGATCATACATCTAACCCTGTGATTCATTGATTCAATGGTTAATAATTACCCATATAAATGATATTGATTGCATGAATCCTGATAGAAGTTGCAGCTCTGGACCTTTCCCAAATCATTGCTTGAAACCCGTGAAACTGAATCGTGTTAGTTACATTTTTGTTTTTAAAATTTAGAAATAGAAATAGAAAACTCTTTAAATCTGGAAGTACATTTGTGGTTAACTGAAAACTTAAGTGTGCAATTAGACCGCAACATGTTTTCAGCGCCGCTACCGGGGGCTTTAGAATTAGAAAGTATTTGAATTTTTCTGATTTCTGAAGTTGAAACGCAAGTGTTGACGACTTGATCTTATCATTCCATTATTGCAGGTTGTTTTGAAACTCCAAACTGGACGACGATCAAGGATTGTTATCGCCTCTCTCAGAACCTGAAAGATTGGTACACTTACATAGAAGGTAGAGATAATTAGCATATACGGATCCCTTAGTTATAGGTGAGATAGAATCTCCTGGACTAAAAACAGAAGAAGAAGAACCTGAGACAATGGCTGCTGAGTTGAAAGTACGAGACGTGGCAATCCCACGCCCCACCAATGTGACTTCGTGCATACAGAAACCTGAATCTGGTGGGAGATTTGAACTGAAGCAGAGTATGGTGCAAATTTCGCACATGAATGGGAAGTTTACTGGTCTTTCACATGAGGATCCCATAGTTCACATTCAAAACTTCCTCGAGATCAGTGATACTTACACTCCAACTGGGTGAATAAAGATTACGTGAGGCTCATTGTATTCCCTTTCTCTCTGCTTGGGGAAGCAAAAAAGATGGTTGAACTCAGAGCCTGTGAATTCAATTACCACCTAGGACGATTTGGCACAGAAATTCCTCATCAAATTTTTTCTATCTGGGAAAACAGCTAAGTTGAGGAGTGATATTTTGAGTTTTAGGCAGAAGGGTGGTAAGAATTTGTACCAAGCTTGGGACAGGTTTATATCAATGTTGATGAGATGCCCTCATCATCATCAATCTAATGAGGTGTTAGTCCATACCTTCATTGAAGGGTTGGAGCCTAACACCAAGATTTTCCTTGATTCTGCTATAGGTGGACAGGCCTTAGAGAACACTTATGTTGAACTGTGCACCTTGCTGAACCGGATCTCTCAGGGTAATCTAAAGTGGAACGGAGGGGGAATGAAACCTGTAGTACAGAAAACTACATGTATGCTGGAAGTAGATGCGATGATTTCTCTAACTACACAGATTTTTGCTATGCAGAATATGATGAGTACACATTTTAGCAACATGGCATTGGGACAATAGCCTGCACAGGTAAATACAGTTCAACAACCACCATCTTGGTGTGAGATCTGCGGAGGTAGCGATCACGGTGCAGAGGTATGTGGTGCAACCCTAGATTTTGTTAATTTTGTAAGGAAAGCCCAGAGAAGAGGAGGCCAACAAAACTATGGAAACTCATATAACCCAAGTTGGCGTAACCACCCAAACTTTTCTTGGGGTAGAAATCAGAACCAGTGCCAAGGGCAAAACCATTATAGGCCACAAGGAAATGCCAATGGTTATCAACCACAGGCGCAAAGGGAGCAACCCAAGAAGCAATCCGGAAACATGAGTGTGGAGGAGATGCTGAAAAAGATTATGGCTGATCAAGACCAGTTAGCTGCTGATGTGAGAAATAATCAGTTAGCTACACAAAGTCTGGAGAAACAATTTGGGTAGTTTGCTAGTGCCCAAAATTCACGACCGCAAGGAGGTTTGCCTAGAAACACTGACCCAAATCCTAAACAGGTGAATGTAGTAAGTACACGCAGTGGTTTGGAATTGGAGGAGTTAACTCCTAACAAAAGAAACACTAAAGTTATAAACAAAGAGGGTGAACCTAAAGAGGGTAAGCTTAAGGAGAATGAAGTAGTTGCACCGGAAGAAAGAGTGCAACCAATAGTGAGACCACCTCCTCCATTTCCTCAGAAGTTCAAGAAACAAAAGGAGGACAAATGTTTTGGTAAGTTTCTCTCTCTCTTGAAACAAGTTCACATTAACCTGCCATTGGTAGATGTTTTTTAGGGTATACCCAGGTATGCGAAGTATGTGAAAGAGATCATAGAAAACAAAAGGAGGCTGACAGAGTATGAGACTATGGCACTTACTAAAGAGTACAGCTCCAGAATTCAGAACAAACTGCACATTAAACTAAAAGATGCGGGTAGTTTTACTGAGCAGCTTACTATAGGGCAAAGCATACATGCTCGAGGGTTGTGTGATCTAGGAGCGAGTATAAACTTGATGCCCACTTCTCTGTACAAAAGGCAAGGGTTGGGTAGTCCTAAACCAACTACCATAATTTTGCAGTTGGTGGATAGATCTGTAGCTAGACCTGAGGGTGTTGTGGAAGATGTGTTAGTACAAGTGGGATCTCTAATTTTCCCAGTAGACTTTGTAGTATTGAATTTCTAGCCTGACCCTGAGATCCCTTTCATCTTAGGACAACCTTTGTTAGCGGCTGGTAGGGCAATGATAGATGTAGCAGCTGGGCAGCTTACAATGAGAGTTCATGATAAAGTGGAGGTGTTTGATGTATACAAAGCCTTAAAATTGCCAAATGTGTATGAGGAGTTGTCTGCCATATATTGCATCTAAGGATCCTCTAGAGCGAGTGTTGGTGGGTTATGACAAATATGGGGATGCTGAGGTACATGAAATGGTGCAATTCCTTGATGTATCACTTTTGGTTACCTATGGAGAGTGATGGGAGCGTCTAAATAAGGTGTTGGGTCCTCCACCTAAACCCTCCATTGAAGAAGCACCCAAGCTAGAGTTCAAAACACTGCTAGCCCACCTCAGGTATGCATTTTTGGGTGAAGATGAAACTTTACCGATTATTTTGTCTGCAGCATTATCTGACGAACAAGTGGAAGCCGCACTATTTATTCTGAAGAGAAGGAAAGCAGCTCTGGGGTGGCAAATGTCTGGAATCCATGGTATTAGTTCCACACTGTGTATGCACAAAATATACATCGAAGGAGGGTACAAAGCAAGTGCACAACATCAGCGGAGACTAAATCCATTGATGAATGATGTTGTCAGAAAAGAAGTCATCAAGTGGCTGGATGCAGGGATTGTGTACCCAATATCTGACAGTAAATGGGTAAGTCCAATGGAGTGTGTGCCCAAGAAGGGTGGAATGACAGTTGTGACCAATGAGAAAAATGAGTTGATCCCCACAAGAACAGTGACTGGGTGGAGGATATGCATGGACAACAAAAAACTCAATGAAGCCACCAGGAAGGACCACTATCTGGTACCATTCATTGATCAAATGTTAGACAGGTTGGCTGGCCAAGAGTATCAATGTTTCCTTGATGGTTATTCAGGGTATAATTAGATCGTCATTGCACCTGAGGATCAAGACAAGACGACATTCACTTGCCAATATGGCACGTATGCGTTCAAACGCATGTCATTCGGCTTGTGCAATGCCCCAGCCACATTTCTGAGATGTATGATGGCAATCTTCCATGATATGGTGGAAAATTTTGTTGAAGTATTCATGGACGATTTATCGGTGTTTGGTGAGTCCTTCGAACTTTGTTTATCTAATCTTGACAGAGTTCTTGCTAGGTGTGAGGAGACCAATCTGATGCTGAACTGGGAGAAGTGTCACTTTTTGGTCAGAGAAAGAATTGTGTTGGGGCTCAAGATCTCCAAGAGTCAGCTAGAAGTAAACAAAGCGAAGGTGGAAGTGATTGAGAAGTTGCCACCACCAATATCAGTGAAGGGAATGCAAAGCTTCCTTGGACATGCTGTTTTTTACAGGAGGTTCATCAAGGACTTCTCTAAAACTGCAAGACCTATGTGCGGCTTATTAGAGAAAGAGATGAAATTTGTGTTTGATGAAAAATGGTTGCAGGCTTTTGAGATGCTGAAACAGAAGTTAATTGAGGCTTCTATTCTTATTGCTCCAAATTGGGAGCTTTCATTCGAGCTGATGTGTGATGCTAGTGATATAGCAGTTGGGGCAGTACTTGGGCAGAGAAAGGACAAGGTGTTTCACTCCATCTACTATGCGAGCAAAACACTTGACGCAACCCAATCGAACTACACAGTTACTGAGAAGGAGATGTTGGCATTGGTGTTCCTATTTGACAAGTTCAGGTCATACTTGGTGGGACCCAAAGTGATAGTCTACACTGATCATGCAGCCATTCGGTACTTGTTCAACAAGAAAGATGCAAAACCTAGGCTGATTAGGTGGATCCTGTTGCTGCAAGAGTTTAACCTCAAAATAAGAGATAGGAAGGGAAATGAGAACCAAATAGCTGATCATCTGTCCCAACTAGAAGATTCATCTCATGTGAAAAATGAAGGGCAGATTCATGAAGAGTTACATGATGACCAATTGCTTGCTTTGGACATTGCTCATGTGCCTTGGTATGCAGACATTGTGAATTTTTCGGTGAGTGGTTTATTTCCACCTGGGGCATCAACACATCAGAAGCAGAGGTTAAAGTATGATGCACGCTTCTATATATGGGATGAGCCCTATTTGTTCAAGCAGGATTCAGATCAGATGATGAGAAGGTGTGTAGCTGAGCAGGAGGTGACATAAGTTTTGGAGAGTTGCCACGCGTCGCCATATGGTAGACATTATGGAGGCGAAAGAACTGCGCATGAGGTATTGCAATCTGGTTTCTTTTGGCCTACTCTATTTAAAGATGTTGCTTTGTTTGTGAAAGGTTGTGATCAGTGTCAGAGGATGGGCACTATTTCGAAGAGGCATGAGTTCCATTTAACAACATACTAGAGGTGGAGATCTTTGATCTGTGGGGGATAGACTTCATGAGACCATTCCCATCGCCCGGGGTAATCAATACATTCTAGTTGTTGTGGACTACGTGTTTAAGTAGGTGGAGGTTGTTGCATTCCCAACAAATGATGTCAATGTGGTTGTCAAGTTCATTCGAAAGCACATCTTCACCAGGTTTGGAACGCTAAGGGCGATAATCAGTGATGGAGGTAAGCACTTTATCAATAACTTAGTTCATAGTCTGTTAGCAAAGTATGGGGTGAGGCACAAAGTGGCTACAACATATCATCCCCAAACTAGCGGGCAGGTAGAGGTATCAAACAGGGAGGTCAAGCAGATCCTCCAAAAGACTATGAATGCCCAAAGAAGAGATTGGGCTGACAAGTTAGATGATGCCTTATGGACATATCAAACTGCTTACAAGACACCGATAGGGACTTCTCCTTATCGAATGGTGTTTGGGAAAGCTTGTCACTTACCATCTGAGTTAGAGCACAAGGCATATTAGGCGATCAAGAAGTTGAATCTAGATGCTGAGTTAGCAGGCAGAAAGTGGATCACACAGTTGCACGAGTTAGAAGAGTTTAGGCTTTACGCCTATGAAAATGCAAAGCTGTATAAAGAGAAGACCAAGAGTTGGCATGACAGGCATATTGTGTCACGCACCTTTGATCCTGGTGAGTTAGTGTTACTTTTCAATTCTAGATTGAAGTTGTTCCTAGGGAAGCTTCGGTCTAAGTGGAGTGGCCCGTTAGAGGTTGTGAGGATGACCCAACATAGTGCTGTGGAGTTAAAAAACAAGGATAAAAGTTGTACTTTCCTTGTGAATGGTCAAAGGGTCAAGCATTATTTAGGAATTGATATGGATCGTGAGCTTGAAGCGCTCACATTGAATGATGAATGAGTCATGAGATGGGTCATGCCGTGACGTTAAATCAGGCGCTACATGGGAGACAACCCGTGAACCATTGTAATAGTTAGGATTTATGTGTTTTTATTTGGTTATTCTAGTTCTTAGGAATTAGTAAAAAAAGATTTAAAAAAATGATATATCAAGAAAAATACAAAAATATGCGTCATGCCACGACCAAAACTAAGGCATTGGATGGGAGGCAACCCATCAACCCATCATGTTTTTTTATTAATGGGTGTTGAGCAGATATTATGCAGGATGAAGAAATTTCGCCCATGGCAACTCCGTGTAGGGAGCGCGTCGCAGAGGTGGGGAAAATTTTTGCCTCGCTTGATACCATTTGAGGCAGAGGACTCCGTGTAAGTGGCACATCGCGGAGGTGGTCTAGAATTTTGATTTCGACGGTAAGTTACTTTTACGTCAAAAAGAAGGCAATATCGTGCTAGACCCGTGACACGGAGCAAAGGCCAAATATTGTCCTCGCTTGGAATTAAATTTCCAGTGAACTCCGTGCCAACCGCGCCTCGCGCTCCCGGTGAGTAAATTTTGTTTTTCATTAAATAACCGGGTTTTACCCCATTTCGTTGGAAATTACCGGACCCCAACCCTTTTAACCCCAATTTCTTCCCCTAAATTTCCCATTCTTTCCCCTTTTCACTACATTCACCATGATTTTCACCCCTGTGAATTTCTTCAAGTAGTTCCATGTCGCGCAGCTACACCCTCTTTGCTCTTCTCCGTAAAGTAACTCCGCGTTGCCAGGTATGCACTTCTGCCTTGCTCTTCCGATTTTAGGCGTGTGTAAGTGTGTGTTGCTATGGGTTGAGGTTTACTCTTATTGAGGTGGTATGCAGTGTATGCTATTGTTGTTTGTGGTGTTTTTGAATTCTTGAGTAGATACACTTCGAATCACTTTTATGTGGATTGCGGGTTTATATGTGGATGGTGATTTGTTAACATTGTGAGTATGGGTTAAAGTTGGGGAAATTGTTGGGTGCTGTCTGTGGGTTATGCTTGGTGTGTGCACCCAATTAGTAGGTATTGTGGAATCTTGTAAAACCTCATTAAAATCATTTCGTGCATATTGGTGATTTCGAAGTCTTGAGTAGAAGTACATAATTGTTATGTACCTGTGGATTTGGAGGATTTTTGGGGTTTGAATTTCTGTTACATTCTCTTGCTTGAGTTTTGTGCTACTATGATGGTTGTCTGATTGTGTCTGTGAGCCATAAATTGGATAATGTGGATAATGGTTATTGTGTGAATTCCTGAGTAGCACTACAAATTGTATGCCTATAGTGCCGAATTCTTGAATAGACATTATTATGGTAGTGAATGCGTAAATGGTAAGTGTTGCTAGGCGATACGGATGGGTTCTGGTGTGTGTTCAGGGGTCTATAATAGTTGTGTGAAGTCTTGAGTAATAATACCTATGTGTTGCGTGGTTGTAACTGATATTGTGATCCGGTTTGAGGAACGTGATGATTAGTTGAGTATGTTGTTGGTCATTTTTGGGAAGTCTGAGTACCTCAGATGAGACTACATTAAATTAAGTGTGGGGTGGTGTGTACACACCACCCATATTTTTATCATTGTTTTGCAGTCGTGTGAGCTAAACTTTGGTATATTTTGCAGGTCACCATGTCTAACTCACAAAGATCCGGCAAAGAAGTGGCCACATCAAACACTTGGAAACGTGGCCGAAGTGGGAATGTCCCACCCGCACCTGCACTTCCCAGGGGTCAAACTAGGTGATTTGGGATAAAGGTTGTCACCAAAGAAGGAAAGGCTTGGTACAAGAAGCACAAGGAGGCCACTTATTTTTCTGATGTCTGTGTTGATAGGGACAGTCTGGCACTTGAGTTCCCCCAGATTCGGAGGTGAATTAGGGAGCTTGGCATACAGTTCATCGTTGCTGACCCGGACAGTTGCAACTTGCACATGGTCCGGGAGTTTTACGCCAACTGGGTGCCCGAGGCGCGGTCCCACTATGTGACGGTGCGTGGTAAGAATGTGCCCATCACTCCCACAGGTATTAATGATATATTGGGTACACCGAAGGACACCGACCCACTAGTGCTGACAGGGCTAAACATTCGCCCTCCATACCAGGCCATCCACCACATGTTATGCGGGCCACAGTCCATGGCTCAATGTAGGGGTGTGCAAAAATCAAACCGACCGATAAACCGAACCAAAAAAAGTGTTATCGGTTTATTGCTATTGGATTATTGGGTTAACGGTTTCTTAATGGTTTTATAAAAAAAATATCGGTTCGGTATTGGTTTTCAATATTGGGTTATTGGGTAAACCGATAACCCATTAAGATTTAAGACTATAGTAATTTACTACTTTTACATATACATACATATATTACTAAATATTAATCTCTTTAATTTAATAGTTATATCTTTGTCATTTAATCATCAATTCATACTTCGCTGTGATTTTGAGTTCATAACTTTACATTATACAAATGTATAGTTCTTTTCATGTTTGTTATTATTATTTCTATTTTATGAGCTTTTGTAAAGTTACATTATTATTTTGTCGTGTCAAATTTATTAGAGAAGTCATATATTTGTTTTATAAGCATTTTCTTATTGGTTAAACCGAAAACCGAACCGTTAAGGACCAAAATTGATAAATCGGAAATCGATAAAAAATTATCTTATTGGTTCGTTATTGGTTTAGCGTATTTAAAAACCGAAAACCGATAAATCGAACCAATAATACATAAAACAGAACCGAACCGACCGATGCACACCCCTAGCTCAATGGACTTAGCACAGTGGGAAA
Source organism: Solanum acaule (assembly GCA_036250505.1). Lineage (NCBI taxonomy): Eukaryota > Viridiplantae > Streptophyta > Magnoliopsida > Solanales > Solanaceae > Solanum > Solanum acaule. The sequence continues at coordinate 3,499 of JAJOOR010013350.1, read as the reverse complement.
AGATATCATAAATCTCTTCCCTACGCTCAGATACTGCGGGAGACAACTGTTTGGCTGAAGGTGGTGATGAACTGTCTGATCACGGGCCTACATTACACTGATATCACGCGTGACCGGGTGTGCCTGGTTTATACTTTGATGACTGGCATGGAGCTGAACATCGGAGCCATCATAAAATCTTTGATGCGGAAGGCCCGAGTTCACAAAGGACACAGGTATGCATTTGGTGGTCTGATTACCAAAATGTGTCGTGTTGCAGGTGTCCCTGAGGAGAATGTCGATTACATGGCACCACTTTATCCACCACCGGTGGACATCACTCACACCAAGGGGCCTGACACTGACTTCGGCCCAACACTCACCACTCACCACCGCAGAGCGCCATAGGAGAGATGAGTTGATCATGGCTAGGATGTATGGCCTGGAGATGCTACGACACAAGACTGGTGGCCGGCCATCTACTGATCTAGAAATAGGGGAGGTCAACAGGCGTTATCTTCTGAATGACCATGCTAAAGCATTGCTTGGAATTGGTCCTGAGTTCCTGGAGCCGACTAAGAATGATATCCCGATTGATGAAGAGAACTTGTGCACTGGTTCAGATGTGGAGTCTGATTCGAATGAGGAGATAGACCCCATACAAGGTGGGGCTGAGGCCGATGGGGGTGATATGATGGAGGACTGATCAGGGAGTTTCTTTTTCACCTTACCTTTCGAACTTTGTTGAGATTTTGAAATGCACTGGGGACAGTGCTAGTGTATAAGTGTGGGGTAAGGGTTAAAAACAACATATCTAATCTATGCATATATTGTGTTGAACATTGTTTTTTGTTTTGTTTGATTTTAGGTTCCTTGGTAGTTGTTTTCGGTTCTTCAGCCAAGGATAGTCCCTTTGAACCAAACAAAAATACAAAAAGATTTTTTTCTAATATAGGATTGAGTCTGTAGTCATAGATTTAGTCAAGCTGCCCAATGATAGATGGATGACGACAGTCTTAAGGGCAATTTCGTCATGGAGTCTTAGGTTTGGTTTTGCTGAAGCTGAAAATCTTTGAAGGGAGTATGTCTGAAAAGCGTGGTTGAAATCGATGTATAAATGCAGTTGAATTCTTGTATATGATTTGAATGTGCAACTTAAGCTTAATCTGAACCTTCTACGTGACATAATTATGTGTTGTGATTGATCCATTCTGAATACAACTTGTGCCAGGAGCGGTGAGTTTTGTAGGATATCCATGATTGCATCTGAGTCTAAAACTTCCTTAGGTTGTTATTAAAGTGAAATACAAGTGGTATTATGTTTGAAAGGTGATAACAGTCTTCCTTTGAATTGTTTGAAATTTGAGCCTATTTAGAAAAAAGATCCCTAGTCTAGCCCAATTGAGCCCTTTAGACTTGATTTTGTTCTAACCCACATAATAAGCCGAATCCCTTTTATTGATACCGTAGTTTTGATCCCAACCCCTAATGCACTATGTTAGGAAGAAAGGTAAAAACAATGGAAAGAGTAGATAATGTGGAAATGCGTAGTTGTTGGGGAAGAATGAAAGAAAAAGGTAACTGATACCCCATGATTGTGAATCTGAGATTGGCCCTGGTCCTCAGGACATTGTGCACTTCAACTAGGAGAAACCCAAGTTGAAGGTGGCTAACTTAGTGAATACCTCGATGATGGCCCTGGCCCTAAAGAGGGCAATGTGCACCTTAACTCAAAAGAAATCTCCGGGTCAAGGGTGGTTATTGTTGAGTGTTAAAAAAAAAGAATTTTTTTGTGAGGAAATAAAGGGGCAAGTAAGCAATAAGGCAAGGTTAGTAACACTAGTGAAATCTTATGAAGAAAAAGAGGGCAAATGAAAAGAAAAAGTTGTGAATGAAAGAAGAACGCTGAATATAGTGCATTAGGGAGGACGAGTCACTAATCGAATCTAAATGAATCCTCCCCTACCTTAAGCCTACAACAAAACCAAACCAAGTCCTATTTGATTTTGAGAATTTTACACTTTATTAGTAGAGATGTACATAATGGGCAAGCTTATGGTTCTCAGTGCATGCATGTGTGATGTTGATTGCTGAGTGAGAGTGCATATTGTCTGCAAAGTCCTTAAATTATATTCAATTGGCTAACTTGAGTGTAAGGACTATTCCTTGGAGTGAGGAGCACTTGTTGTATGAACGATTGGTAAAAGGTAATAGTGCATATGTCGTGAATGCATTGGTTGCAAAAAGTTGTCCAGTCATCTACATGAGTTATGCATATTATAAATGAAGACATGCTTGTGTGAATTGTGAACAGAACCTTGGAAGTTAGTAGTGGATGCACAATCCAATGTAGTAAGTCTAGGTCTAGGAGTTGTTAGTACTTGTTTGAGGACGAACAAAGCTTTAAGTGTGGGGTAGTGATCTTAAGAATATTCATATGCATAGAATGCTAATTATGCCCGCATTTATGCCTAGTTTGAATTCAAAATGTATTCATTTATAGTCTTATCGAGTCGTTCGCTTATTTATGAGCTAACCAACATGATTAGTTGTGTAGGTAAGCTTAATGGGAGAAACGAGCACAAAAAGGGACAAAGGAAGAAATCTGAAGATTCGAGTCAAAAGAGAGTAAGAAAGAAGCTGAAGAAAATGCACCAAGGCATTTACGTATTCTCTCCGCGTCGCGCGGAGGAATGCTGATGAGTCCACATATTCGACTCATTTAGGGCTTTATTTTGATAAGAATAGTGTCCTCGAATGCTTATTTTGTCTAAATATCTGATGAAAACTCCTAAGTTTCAGGTATTTGAAGTTTTAGTGAAAGCATGGACACTTAGGCGCAAAAAAGGAAAAAAAGGCAGAAAAGAACGAAGAAGCTGAAGCCTGAGCATCGCCAAGCACACTTGGCAATTCACCGAAGGGATTCATTCCGCCCTTTCTTCCAGTATGCGAAGCCCTGAAAGAGAATGATCAAAAAGGCGATAAAAGGAGCAGTCGGCGCTTCGCCAAATAGTTCTGCGAAGCAGTACTATACCGCCCAATGGTCCAGAACGTGAAGATGTTGAAGACAAGCATGAAACGGCGATGAAACAGAAGAAGGGCGAGTCACCGAGTCATTCGGCGACATCGACTAACTTCGCTGAAGGATCCACCAGTGTTATTTTCTGAAGTCTATAAATACTTAACTTGTTATTAATTTTAGGGAGTCGAACATTTATTTTAATTTCCAGAATACAATAGTACTTTTTTGGATATTTTCTCTCAACTTTGGAGAGGATTTTTTGGGAGACTTGAAGAAAGAAGGATTTCATCTTCCCCAAGTTGGAAGTGGGTCTTCTCCACTCTTCTTCCTTTGCTTAAATCAAGGTTTAATTTCTTATACCCATTTGATTTCACTATCATTTTAGGTGTATTTTGTTATTTCTTGATGTGTGGCTAAAAAACCCCATTCTTGGGGTGTGATTTAGCAAATATGTGTTGATATTATTGTTGGGTCTTGCTTGCTGATAGGTTAGATGTA
>JAJOOR010013349.1:0-35058 GCA_036250505.1 Solanum acaule | reverse complement strand
AGTCAATTAGTAACATCAAATTTTCTCAATCTTTTAATGAAGAAAGTGTCTAGGTTACTTTTGAGATAAAAAAGTGTTACCTCATTTTTATTCTCCTCTCATCAATTGAGTCAATTAGTAACATCAAATTTTCTCAATCTTTTAATGAAGAAAGTGTCTAGGTTACTTTTGAGATAAAAAAGTGTTACCTCATTTTTATTCTCCTCATCATCAGATTTTCCATTAGTTAGAAAATGGAGTTGAATACAGTTTCATCATCTTTGACAGCCATCATAGAGATGTCCTCTTGACTTTCTTCCTCTTCCTCAAATTCACTAGATGCATTTGCCCAGACAACAAAAGCATTCTTCACTATTTGATCAGCATGAGCTTTTCTTTCGACATGGTCCAGGACCTAGTCCCTTCTTCGAGGTCTGAAGTCCTGAGTTTCCTACTTCTGACTTGGACAATCCCTTATAAATTGACCAGATTTACTGCATTTATGACAAAGATCATTTGTATTTGCTGCTCTTCTAGTCGAACCCTTTTTTTTGAAAGCATTCATGCTTCTTGATAATCTTCTAGAACCTCTTAGTGACGTATGTCATTTCATCCTACTTGTCAATCCCATCATTTGAGGATGTTTTTAAGGCTACAGACTTCTCCTTCTTTCCCTCCTTCATGTATGCCCCTTGTTGTTTATTCAGCTCGTAGGTTTGAAGATTTCCAATCAGTTCATCCATGGTAAGCGCCTTCATATCTTTTGCTTCTGTTATAGCATTCACCTTACTCTCCCATGACTTGGGAAGTACTTTGAGAACCTTTCAAACTTGTTTGCCGGGAGACACAATCTTACCAACACGTCTCAGTTCGTTGGTTATGGAAGTGAATCTTGATTTCATTTTGTGAATGGTCTCACCTTCCTTCATACAAAAGTTCTCATATTGAGTCGTAAGCATATCAACCTTAGAATCCTTCACTTGTGTCGTCCCCTCATGGGCTATTTAGAGACAGTCCCATATCTCCTTGGTTGTCTCGTAGGAAGAGATTCTGTTGTACTCATCTGAGCCGATTCAACATACATGAATCTTTTTTGCTCAATAGTTCTTCTCTATCTTCTTCCCGTCCATTTTGTTGTACTCCTTTCTGGTTTTGATAATCGACGTAGTGAGTTCTCCATCTTTCACTTCTTTTGTGGGAATGTAAGGTCCATTGAAATTCATGTCCCACAGCACAGTGTCTACAACGTTGATGTAGTCATGCATGCAATTTTTCCATCAGCCATAGTACTGTCCATTGAAACGAGGTGGTCTGGTACATAGCTGACCTTCCTCCATGTTGGGTGGAGCAGTCATTCCTTCAGTATATTTTCTTTTCCTGGTGTTACCTAAATAGAAAAGTGAAGCTCTGATACCACTTGTTGGAATGTATTCGTCCACTAAGTACAGTGGGACCAGGCCCTCAACACAATTATAACGAGAAAGAAAGTAAGTGCTCAAAGTAAAGATGACACACATACTTTACGTGGAAACCTCCTTGCACAAGGGAGTAAAACCATGACCTGTCTCACAGGATTTTCAAAATGCTTTTACTAAACCTCACAGGACAAAGTAAAACGCAGTTTACAACATACGCAAGATTAACTAGCTAATATCTATTCTGAGTAATACACTATCACTCAATGAGCCAAAGCAATGCCTGCATTGCCCACTATACTAACCCAACTGATTAATATAGAGTTTGGCGTAAGACACTAAGTTGCCCTCAACTAAGCTCTTACGATGATTCACCCAAGGTTGAAACATTTCTATCACAAGCCAAACGATTTCTACAATATAAGTACAAATAAAAGCAATCACATGAACAACAGGTTCAGGAAGCAGTGATGCAATCTATTAGGTCCCTTGTTGTTGAAGCTTGAATTTCTCTCTTTGAATTAATGAGTAATTTGTTGTTTGTAATGTTGAATATATCAATCATCAAGAGTTAATAAACGTTGGACAAACAACCTCGTCACTTCTGATTGGTGTAGTACTCTGGCGCCCTCACCAACTTCTGACGCAGACAACTTTCCAGCAGTATAGCATATGGACCTGGACGAGCATAATCTGCTGAGATCTTACACTTGTGAGAAGATCATCAAAACATCTGGGTGCATTAAGACTTATCACAGTTGCAATGAAAGCTAATGCTTACTTATGTATTTATAAAAGGTAAGCATACATATATATATATATACAAGATAGTCTTGATGACTAAGAATGGAATAAAGATATAAAAGGTATCTAAATCAGTTTGAATCAATTAAAGATCCTACAATCTTTAAAGATATATTTCAATCATTTTACTATATTTGATATCGAGAAATCAGGACATGATATTCTTCTAAGACGGTTGGCAGTGTTGTCATCATATATTTAGTATAAGTTTTCATCAACTTGATCAACAACAACTCTTGCCAGTCTTTCGAATTTTAAGTTTGTAAACTATTAGGGCGTTTGATATGCAATTAAAGCTAACAAGTTAAATCAACTTTGCATTGATAATTCAAGGCATATGATACATCGATTAAATAATCAAAATGAAAAAGTTTTATAGAATTATCAATCGACTACTCATGGATGGAAGTCCACTCTCCTGCAAGTTGAAACTGAATAAATAGTGGGAATAGGAAACATATCAGGAATTTGTACTATTAACTATTATTATTATTATTATTATTATTATTATTATTATTATTATTATTATTATTATTATTATTATTATTATTATTACTATTATTATTGTGTGTATGAGTATATTAGTAGAGAGGGATAATAGTAGTAGTAGTGTAGGATATATTAGATCAGTGGCTCAAAGACGTCACTTGTAAAAACGTCCATCCAGTTCCATCCGTGAATGAAAAGTGTTTTTGTTTATGTAAAGTAAAAACATCTGTTTTAAATGGGGAATCAGGAGATATGATGTAAAAATATTCAACCAAAGTATGTTTGTACTTCAATATATTCAGTTTGACCATAAACGACTAGTTGAAATCAAATTTGATTTCATCATTATATTCCCACAACGTTCAAACATTACATTTGCAGACAGCCTGCCACCTATAGAAGATTCTCACAGTCATGTGTCTTTACTCCATATTGCTTGATTTACTGTTGATTACTAGTTCTGCGTGTCCTTACTTTCTTATTTCTTCATTCCAGATTGCTTGATTTCCTTTAGATTGATCGTCCTTCTTTTTTGAATTTTGTGATGATTTGATTACAACAAATCGTTCTTCCTTTTCAACTGCTAAATTGATTTCCTTGTATTTGGATAACCTTTAATGTGCTGCTCCTAATATCCTACACACAAGATTTTCCTGGTTAATATATCATTATTAAAAACTATTTGTAGGCTAAGATGAGGAAACATTATAGCAATTTAACTTTATGAATTAGTTTAGTTGACACTCAGCAACTACGAAAGACATAATTAGTGATGATTTTAACTTTGAAGTTTGGGAATGAAAATAAAACCATTATAGCAAATTTGTCAATAATTGCGACAAATAAATATTGAAAACTAGTCAACATTGGAATTAATGTTCACTGTGTATCAATATATGTACATAAGGTGCAAGCAAGAAGGTCGATGGCTGAAAGATCATTTTCAGGTTAAGAGTCTTCGAGTCTAAGAGATAAAATTATGCATTAAAGTATTCATTAGTGTAAGAGGAAAATATAAGATTGTTGTGAACAAGTGTATGCTTCTTGTTTAAAAATATAGTGCCTCAAAAGTAATGAGTTGTAGAAATGACCTTGATGCTTATTTCAGGTCCTTTAACCTTTGATTATGCAAATTCTAGTGGAGATTTCCTGAAATTTGAATTGAACTCATATTTGTGGATCAAGGTTTTATAAGCTTACTCTTTTACAATTTGCTTATATTTTCATTGTTGCTCGTCTATATAATCTATAATATAATTTCGTATTTAGGTGGTCAACATAATATTTATAGATCAACCTGCTGGCACAAGTTACTCATATGCAAACACTTCAGAAGCTTACAACTGCAGTGATTCCCTCTCTGTAACTCTAACTTATGACTTTCTTAGAAAGGTGATATAATTTCAACATTTATTTATCTCACATACTCATGCTTATGGATAAGGTAAAAATCTAATCCATGAAACTTTTATAAGCAAATTCATGAGACTATGAAATTGTCGGGTTGTAGTGGCTTATGGATCATCCCGAGTATCTCAACAATCCACTATATGTTACTGGTGGTTCCTACTCAGGCTTTTTCGTTGGACCACTTACTCACAAAATATACGATGGTATTGTATCTTGTACCTGAGTTCAGGATAAGTATTTTTGTTATCTTGGTCTCATGACCCTTTTCTTTTTCTCAAGGTATTGAAGTTGGTGACAAGCCTCGAGTGAATATCAAAGTATGAACTACATGCAATGCATTCAGTTTCTCACCTCTTCTTTCTATTTTCATTATTGGTACTCTCTCATTTTAAGTTCTGCTTTCAAACCTAAGGTTTTGGATCGTATGTAGGGATATATTCAAGGCAATGCTCAAACAAATAGATACATGGACTTCCATGGTAGAGTCAAATATGATAATCGTATGGGACTTATTTCAGATAAGATTTTTCAGGTATGTAATAGCTTATGTTTTGTACTCTACATTGGGGAAACTAACTTCTAGTTAACAATGTAACGATCTAGAAGGAAAAAAATCACCCCCACCCCCCAAATATGCTAACAAAGTGAATTCTTTGAATTAAAGAGTGGTTCAACTATAAATTACTTACAATTCATTATGATTCTTCAATTAATCTTCATTATGTTACCGTGTAGTCCACTAAAACAAATTGCAATGGGAACTACATTGACGTTGATCCAAATAACATATTATGTCTAAATAATCTTCAAAAAGTAGAAAGGGTAAGGTATCAAGTTCTGCACTTGTAAAATATTAAGATATCTTCAAAGTTCAATTATACTTAAATAGTCAGTCATTGCATGTGATTAGTGTCTCAAGAACATACAAGCGGAGCATATTTTAGAACCTTGGTGTGAGCTTGAATCTTTTATGAGCATTCTCCAAGAAACTCCTACAAATGGCCAGTCAGTATTTCCAATTGCAGGACCATGGTGTCAAGTAAGCCTCTATTTCTCACACTTAACAAGGCATTCTTAGTATCATGTGTTGTGTTAATTTTGATGGTATATTATACAAGAATTTGATGGGTTATCTTTTTAAACCCCAAAACTAGGAAAAAAATTACATATACTCATATGTTTGGGCAAACGATAAAGCTATCCAGAAAGCACTAAACGTTCGTGAGGTATGCAAATACAGTTTTTATTCCTACTGTTCATGTCCAATGCTAGCCCACCCCCCACCCCCACCCCAGGCCGGGAAAGAGAAACCTTTGAATGATAGGGTCATGTAAAAAACCTAGGGAACAATATTGGAGTGGGTAAGATGCAATGAAAGCATGCATTATAGAGGTAAGGAGAGAACCGAGTCATACGTGTATGATGTCCCAAGTGCCATTGATGATCATCACCATCTCAACAGCAAATCCTGCCAAGCACTAATTTACAGGTATTACTCCAAGATAGCTTTTCTGCTTCATGTTACGCCATTCTTCTAAGTGACCATAATATAGCCCGTCGAGACTGAGAAATTTTTACTTTGATAGTGGTGACCATGACATGATTGTTCCTCATTTGAGCACAGAAGATTGGATAGACACTTTGAAATTGCCAATTGCAGATGATAGGGGGCCTTGGTTTGTTGACGTTCAAGTTGTAGGGTTGGTTCCTTCATCTCCAATGCTTTTTCACTCACCCGATCGATCATGAGCATGTACGAATAGTTATTAATTTTTCTAATAATTTTTTATGTAGATACAAGATGAAGTATTTACAAAATGATTATGAGCTGACATATGCAACTGTTAAGGTACGGACTATTCCTTATTGAAACAACTCTAAACCAATATCATTTCATCTTAATCTTCCTTGAATTAATTTATTTAGGGTGCGGGAAATACAACTGCTAAATACAAGCCGGAACAATGCCTGCCTATGGTTGATAGGTGGTTTTCCGGTGACCCTCTATAATTTCACCCTTGCAAGACGGTTAATGTACTCATTTGTTTCTCTCGATCAACATAAGTTGCTTCTTTGACATATATAGCACCACCGACATTGGGCATGTGTGTCGTGTAATCTTGACATGGAAAATCACATGTTAAAATATATATGATTTGAGGTTGATGCTATTTATATTCGTTTGTACTTTGTAGTATGCGAAGTTGGAGAAAGAAAGTACTTGTCGAATTTATTCTATTTCTTTCCTCCTACTTTTCCCATATTATATTCAACTTCTTCAGATTTTTCCTCACTTGGTTTAAACCAAATCTTTCACTTGAAATTATGGTGCAAATGTAAAGGGCAGCCCACTGCACTAAAACTCCCGCTATGCATGGGCTTCAGGAAAGGGCCGGACCACAAAACTCTATTGTATGCAGTCTTATCACGTATTTCTACTAGAGGTTGTTTCCACGACTTTAACTCACATATTCAACATCTTCAGGTTTTTCCTCAGATTAGACCAAATTCATCACTTGAAAATCATGGTAGAAAATATAAAGGGCAACCTGATGTTCTAAAGATTTAACTATGTGCGCAGTTCGAAGAAGGGTTGGACCACATGATCTATTTTACACCGTCTTAACATGTATTTCTACAAAAGTTGTTTCCGCGACCTTAAATTGCTACCTCGTCAATGTATTTTATGAAATATAAAGGATGCAAATGTTTGATGAATGTATGCCTCAAAACATTAAATTGAATGTATGATAAAATTACTTATTATTTTAGATTTAAGGGAAGTCCCAATCAAGCTCAAAACAAAAAATAGAAATGATTGGAGAAATAGTATTAACTTTGTAATACAATTAACTGCACCTTCAATATGGTATTATTGAATATCATACCAAATTGAAGTTTAATTTATCGATTACTGAATTACTGAATCAAAATTTATGAATTTAGTACTTGATATCTATTTTTAACTATCAATTACCGAACTCAAAATTTGAGAATCCCGAACAGAACACGCACCGCTAAATTAATTCTTCCCAAATATCCAACTATTAAAATTAACGAAAAGAGTTTTGTTATCGATGATTAATTAATTATTAAAGAAGTTGGAATCCCTCCAAAAGTTTCTCTTTGTCAACTTTATCTTCTACCCGGTAGTAATATTTGTTCCTAAAAATAACTATATTGGCTCCTCAACAATTAATGATCTTGTATGAAATAATCAAGTATTATTATAAAATATTACTCCCTCTATTCATATTAATTGAATTTTTGACATTTTTTTCATTGTTAAAAATAGTTGAATTGTTCAATGTTCCAGATGGATGTTAATTTTTTTTCATTATTTGTGCTTTTCTTTTCTGAAGATTGATATTTTCTAGAAACAAATAGCACTACTTATAAAGTTAATTATGATTAAAATCATATCCTTGATATATATAGCGGAGTATAATATAGATGTCCACTACACCAAGAAGTTAATTTCACTTTTTATCTTCATTACTTCCCTCTATTATGAAGATAACCTCAGCTTTTATGATCATTACTCGTCAATATGTCCACGCATGGACAGTGATTAGATATTCATTGAATTAGAAATAAATTTATCATATATAACTGAGGGAAAAGAGAATATAAAGTTTTCATACGCATGCATACAAAATCTGTTGTATATAAGAATTAGATTTTGTATGCATTCTAAGAAATAAAATATATGGATCAACTCATGATAAGAATGCATATTTTAAAAGAGAAAATAATTGTTTTCGTCCAAGTGTTATTGTATTATTTTGGTTTTGGTCCCTATCATAGCTCACAAATCATACTTAACCTTTAATTAATTAAAGTAAGTGATTTCAGTTCTCCTCCTAACGGTGAATATCAATTTAAACAGATCAGTTACTACTGTTAGGGGTAATTTTGGTATTACAACAAGAAATACTTCCATGCAGAGAACAAAACCTAAAGATAGAACAAGTTTATAAATTCTCCAATAACATCCTTTCTCATACAGAACCATATCCCAGCCTGACTCTCTTCCTCAATTTGAATGTGAATTAATCCTCTAATACACTACTCTATGTGTTTGTTGGTTAATGAATTTTTTTTCTATTTAGTTGTCTCCCCACTTATATGAGAATACAATCTAGACACTCCTCCTGCAACACTGAAAACAACTTAGTACACTTACTAAAGAGAAACAATATCATTCAATTTAACAATAAAACTCTAAAGCAAGAATGAGCTACAATTCACGCCGGCATGTAAGTACTCAATTAATTTAGTTCTAGCCTAAATCTTTGAAAATATGAGTAAAAAATTGAGTTATATGATTACTAACGCAACATCTAATATTTCACATAAAGAGTAAATATCATTTTTTTTAAAAAGCTTTAAGAATTATAAAAAATCAAATATTTGTAGTGCATATTCATAATTTGTATGACATATTACATTTTGTGTTTGTTCTACTTATTAGAATGACATAAGCATATTGTAACGATCCGTTAGGTCATTTTGAGAACTAGTCTCTCTCTTTCATAAAAGACCCTTTCCATTAAATTTAAATGCAAATTTTGAATCATTCGTTTAACTAAGATTATTTAATTGATGGGTAATTTTTTAGTCGATAATTATGATCTACATTTGAAATTTATTCCAGACCCTATACCACTTGACCCATATATATAATGGAATTAAAAACATAGGGGTTTGATATTTTGAGTCATACCTCCAAAACAACGTCGGTGCGCATCTTTAGTGATTTGTATATGAAATTGAATGATTCCACAGACATATTAATATAATAATAATAATTTGTTTTGAGAGAGCGACTAGGACAAGGCCATTTATGTTATTGTAGTTGGAAAGGGTTTTGGTCATAAAGAGTGAAAAAAATATTTTGTAAGTTAAGTAATTATTATGACCTTAAAATTATGGAATATGAGTTAATCATTCGAAACTATAGAATTTTGATAATTCTTTTATATAATATATATGTCAATTTTAGATATTGACTCATTCCGAAGGTTACTAGTGGCTTAATCGGTTGTTCGTTGGAATTTTTTTTATGGTTATTATGTTATGATTTAAGTTTTGACATATCGAGATAGATAATTAAATATCAAGTATATTATAATATAAGATTACCATTAGATTTATGTTATTTGAACGAATTGGGATTTAACCCTATACTTGAATTTGGAAATATGAGAACTGACATGTTAATTGGCATTAAGTTTAGGAACACAATTATAGATTTGAGTGAGTTTCATTCTAGGCTAGAAATATAGTAACATGGGTGTTGTTAGTTTCAAAATCATATTGTGCTTATTTATTTGAACAGATTGCATTGATTTGGAAGCTCAACAAAGGAGGAAGGCTCAAGTCTTGAAGTAATTTGTAATACCCCATATCCGAAAATAGACTTTAATGCAGATTTCTAGAAGTTGCAAGTGCAACCCATGGTTGCCACCCATGGACCATAGAGTGATCCACAGGTTGTGTTGGTGGTCCGTGCTTCCCATCTGCAACCCTCCCCTAGAAACTCCCAGAAAATACTCTAAGTGTAGACCCACGGCTGGACCCGCGGACCGTAAGTCAGGTCACGAACCATGGTCCGTGTATGTGGATCAACCCTTCTATTTTCAGCCTTTAGTCACGATTGACGGTCGACCAGGATGGACCGTCAGTCGATCGATGGTCTGTCGGTGACCCCGACAACTTTTGAGTCAGGGGTCTTTTGGTCTTTTCCTTATTTGTTGGACCCCTAAACTACGTCATTTAAACCCTAAAATACGTTGTATTGGTCAGTTTTAGCTTAGAAACATAACTAGAACTTACCTAAGTCAATTCATTCATCAAAACATAGAAAATTAGAACGTAAAGAGGAGAAATAAGTCAAGAACCCTCGTTCAAGAATGCAACACGATTCCACCAGTTCCTGCCAGGAAATCAAAAGATTTCTCCGTGGAATTCGTCACCAGGTATGTGGGATTTCACTAGTGGGTTCCTTTCGCCCAATAGGTCCCTAGATTTCAGTTAGAATCTTGATTCCCTTAATACTATTTAGACCTAGGGTTTCTAGAACTTCAGCAGATTATCATGAACTAGTTATTTAATTATCCAAATTAGATTATCATGTTGTTACATCGTTTCTTGCATTAATTTCAGAACCCTCGCTATGTAGTTCTTTAGTTCTTGAATTGCACATTCTAGGTCAGATATTTCAGATATACATGCCTCAGTTTTTGAATGTGTCATTATCTAGTAATAATGATGCATTCTCAGTTGCATGTCAGTATTTCGAGCTATCCAGTATATTACAGTAATTCAGCCATTTTGTGTTAATCACTTAATCAATTGAGAGTAACATAATACTGAGTTGGACTAGGGTCAGTCACCCATTTAGTCCCAGAACTACAAGCCATGTAGGTTGTAAGTCCCCTCTGTAGGCATCATTTAGTGCTCCCGCCAGTCATGCCTCTATACCTATGGCACGGTATATTGGGTCCTCTCGATGGGGCGTATACATCAGACTCTATATCTAGCTCATGTAGTTTTATTATCGGTTATTAGTAGCTGCCACAGTTCATTCAGACTCTATTGCATTGACTACATTTCAGTACAGTCAGTATTCAGTGTTAGTATTTTATAAATTTGGTCATTGCATTCAGTTAGTTTAGTATTCAGTATCTATATCATGTTCAGAATATATTCATGCTTTATTTCTTGTTCACTTATATGTTATTTCAGCTTTACTTTATCCTGCATGCTCGGTACCTTTCCAGTACAGACATATACTTTGTACTACATCTTCTTGTAATGTAGGTTCATGTTCTCATCTTCTAGATCACGCATAGATCGATTCCCAATCACTAGCTCAATAGCATTAGTGATGAGTCCTAATTATTCAAGGACAACAGTCATGTTATCTTTTCAGTATTTTAGTCATTTAGTTTGAGTTTACTAGATTTAGCTGGGGCATGTCCCAGCACGTCTACTCAGTTAGAGGCCATTTTCAGACATAGTTAGATTCAACTTAGTATTTGTGTTTGATATTTCTTTTGTATTAAACTCTCACCTTTCATATATTCAGTTTTAGTATATGACTATTCCCCATCATTTCAGATTTACTTCGTGATTAGCTTCCACATCAATTTATTATCCTTTAGTATGCTCATGTCATGCCAACAGGTTTAGCCTGAGGTCACTTGTGATCCTATGTCCCGTGTCTGCGTCTAGGGGGTAGCCTCGGGGCGTGACAGGTTGGTATCAGAGCACTAGGTTTACAAGTCCTAGGATGTCTGAAAAGCCACACTAAGTAGAGTCATTTTCATGGGTGTGAAGTGCACCACATCTGATGAGAGGGAGGCTACGATGTGTTTTAGGAAAACTTCACTTTCTTGTAACTCTAATTGTGCGTAAGGTATGATCTAATTCCTTGTTTCTAACTCAACTTTATGTGCTTAAGATCATGCCTCATCATAGAGCTTACGCATGGAATGCTAATGCACGCAATTCTAACGCAGTTCCTCTAGTCCCAGACCATGAGGTTTCGAATGTAGAGTTTCGGAATGCGATTGAGCTTTTAGCTCAGAGTATGACCAACCAGAACAATCAGCAGGTTCCAGTTCCTTCTAATAGAAATGGTGGATCAGTGGCAGCTAGAGTTTGAGATTTTGTTAGGATGAATCCGCCTGAGTTTTTAGTGTCGCAAGTTGGTGAGGACCCACATAATTTCATTGATGATGTTAAGAAAATATTTAGAGTGATGCAAGTGATTGGTAGTGATAGGGTGGAATTGGTCTCCTACCAGCTTAATGATGTGGCTCACATATGGATCACTCAATGGAAAAACAACAAGGGCTACTTTGTCTTTTGTAACTCCTTATATAGCTGTCAAATTCGATGTTAGTCCAGAAACTCTCTCTGAACCCTTCTCAGTCTCTACTCCAGTCAGTGACCCAATTATAGCTAGACGGGTATACAGAAATTGTCATGTCACAGTCTCTCAGAAAGTTACCTCAACAGATCTTGTTAAGTTAGAAATGGTAGACTTTGATCTCATTCTAGGCATGGATTGGTTAAATTCCTGTTATGCCTCAGTTGGTTGTAGAACTAGGATTGTTCGTTTTCAGTTTCCAGACGAATCAATCTTCGAATTGAAGGGTAGTAGCTTAGCGCCTATGGGTCGATTCATTTCTTCCCTTAAGGCCAGAAAGATGATCTCTAAGGAATAAATCTATCATCTAGTTCGGGTTAAGGATGCAAGCTCTGAAACCCCAACTCTTGAGTCAGATCCTGTAGTAAATGAATTCCCAAAAGTGTTTCCAGAAGATCTTCTCGGGGTTCCTCCCGAATGGGAAATCAACTTTGGAATTGATCTCCTTCGAGATACCTAACCTACTTCTATTCCTCCTTACTGAATGGCTCCAGCTGAGCTTAAGGAATTGAAAGAACAGTTGAAAGACCTTCTGGATAAGGGATTCATCATAGCAAATATTTCTTCGTAGGGTGCACCAGTGTTGCTCGTGAAAACGAAATATGGTTCTCTTAGGATGTGCATTGACTATCTGCAGCTGACAAAAGTCACAATCAAGAATAAGTACCCTATTTCCAAGATTGATGACTTGTTTGATCAACTACAGGGTGCTAGTCATTTCTCAAAGATAGATCTCAGATCCGACTATCATCACCTCAGAATAAGAGATAGTGACATTCCGAAAGCAACCTTCAGAACTCGATATGGTCATTATGAATTTGTAATAATGTCATTTGGACTAACAAATGCTCTTGCAACTTTCATGGATTTGATGAACAGAGTGTTCAAGCAGTACTTGGACTTGTTCATTATCGTCTTTATTGATGATATCCTCATTTACTCTAGGAATGAGAAAGAACATGCGAGTCATTTGAGGGTCATCCTGTAACTCATAAAGATCACCAGTTATTCACTAAGTTTAGCAAGTGTGAGTTTTCGTTACAATGCGGCTTTCCTTAGGCATATAGTATCTAGCGAAAGGATCTGAGTGGATACTCAGAAAATAGAAGCAGTGAAATAGTGGCCTATGCCTACCTCTCCTACAGATATCAGAAATTTCTTAGGTCTAGCAGGTTACTACAGAAGGTTCATGGAAGGAATTTGATCCATAGCCTCTCCATTGTTTAAGTTGACTCAGAAGAAGGTGAGTTTCAGTGGTCAGATGATTGTGAAAAAAGCTTCGCATAACTGAAAACTAGGTTGACTAAAGCTCTCGTTTTGAATCTACCAGAGGGTTCAGACGGATATGTTATCTATTGTGATGCATCCAGGGTCGTCCTAGGTTGTGTATTGATGCAGCAAGATAAGGTTATAGCGTATGCTTCTAGACAACTTAAGGTTCATGAGAAGGACTATCTTACTAATGACCTCGAGCTTGCAGCAATGGTGTTTGCACTCAAGATCTAGAGACATTAATTTTATGGTGTTCACGTAGATGTGTTCACAGACCATAAGACCCTTCAGTATGTGTTCATCCAGAAAGAGTTGAATCTTTGCCAAAGGAGATGGCTCGAGTTCCTCAAGGATTACGTATGAGTGTTTAACATCCTTGTAAGGAAAATATAGTTTCAGATGCCCTTAGCAAACTATCTATAGGTAGTGTAGCACATGTTGAGGAAGAAAGAAAAGATCTAGCAAAGGATGTTCATAGGCTTGCTCGCTTGGGAGTTCACCTTATGAGCATATCAGATGGTGGTGTAACAGTCCAGAATGGATCAGAATCATCATTAGTAGCAGAGGTTAAGGAAAAGGAAGAAACTGATCCAATATGGCTTGAACTAAATGGTGCATTCCATCAATAGAGGGTTGAGGTATTCTCCCAAGGGGGAGATGGTGTGATTCGCTATTATGGTCGACTATGTGTTCCTAATGTGGGCGAGTTGAGACAACATATTCTTGTAGAACCCCATAACTCCAGGTATTCTATTCATCCATGTTCCACTAAGATGTACTATGATCTGCTGGAAGTCTTTTGGTGGAATGACATGAATAGGGATGTAGCAGATTGTGTGGCTAAGTGCCCCAATTGTCAGCAAGTCAAGGTAGAACATCAGAAATTAGGGGAGAGATCAACATTCCTACTTGGAAGTGGGAAATGGTCAACATGGAATTCATTACAGGTACTCGCAGACAACATGACTCCATTTGGGTGATAGTTGATAGAGTTACGAAGTCTGCGCATTTTTTGGCGGGTAAGACTACAAATTCGGTAGAGGACTACAACATGCTTTACATTAGTGAGTTAGTCAAGTTGCGTGGGGTTCCTTTGTCTATCATCTCAGATAGAGGTCCTCAGTTTACCTCTCATTTCTGGAAGTCATTTCAAAAAGGTCTTGGTACTTAGGTTAATCTTAGTACAACATTTCATCCACAGACAGATGGTCAGGTAGAGCGTACCATTCAGACCTTAGAAGACATGTTGAGAGCTTGTGTGATCGACTTCAAGGATAGTTGGGATGATCACCTTCCTTTTATAGAGTTCACCTACAATAATAGTTACCATTCCAACATTCAGATGGCCCCTTATGAGGCATTGTATGGGCGTAGATGTAGATCTCCAGTTTGTTTGTTTGAAGTAGGTGAAGAATCCTTGATAGAACCAGATTCAGTTCATGATGCTATGGAGAAAGTGCAACTCATTAGAGATACACTTAAGACCGCCCAGAGTCGCCAGAAGTCCTAAGCAAATGTGAGGAGAAGGGAATTAGAGTTCCAAGTTGATGATTGGGTTTTCCTGAAAGTGTCACCTATGAAGGGGGTGATGAGATTTGGCAAGAAAGGGAAGCTCAGTCCTAGATATGTAGGCCCTTACCAGATTCTTAAAAGGATTGGAAAAATGGCATATGAGTTAGAGTTGCCAGCAGAATTAGCAGTAGTGCATCCAGTCTTTCACGTTTCGCTATTGAAGAACTATGTGGGCGATCTAGCATCCATAGTGCCATTGAAATTCTTGAACATCAGGTTAGAAGGTTGAGAAACAAAGAAATTTCTTCAGTTAAGGTTTTGTGGAGGAGTCAAGCCGTAGAGGGAGCTAGTTGGGAAGTAGAAGCAGCCATGAAGACCAAGTATCCTTACCTCTTTCCTTCCGATACCACTCCAGCTTGAGGTAATAATTCTTCTTCAGTTTTTTTGTTTTTCAGTTATTCAAGCCCATATTTAGTCTTAGTATCATGTTCCCCCAGTTTGAACTTGCATTTTCAGCGTATTTGCATGTTCTTGGAACTTATTTAAGTCAGAAATCTATTTTTAGTACATTGTGGTAGGGTTTGCAGTTCTCTCCCTCCATTTCAGCTAGTTTAGTCTTTATTCGAGGACGAATGTTCCTAAGGGGGGAGATAATATAACACCCCATATCCGAAAATAGACTTTCATGCAGATTTCTAGAAGTTGCAAGTGCAACCCACGGACCGTATGGTGACCCACGTCACGTGTTGCTGGTTCGTGGTTCGCATCTGCAACCCTACCCCATAAACCCCCTAGAAAATACTTTAGGTGTAGACCCACGACCGGACCAACGGATCGTAGGTCAGGTCAGGGACTGTGGTCTGTGTCCGTGGATCAACCCCCTATTTTCAGCTTCCAGTAATGATTGACGGTTGACCAGCACAAACCGTTAGTCAATCGACGGTCCGTCGGTCCCGTCCCTCGATGACCCCAACAACTTTTAAGTTTGGGGTCTTTTGGTCTTTTGCTTATGCGTTGGACCCTTAAACTACGTCGTTTAAACCCTAACCTACATGGTTTTGGTCAGTTTTATCCTAGAAACATAACTAGAACTTACCTAAGTAAATTCATTCATTAAAACTTAGAAAATTAGAACGTAAAGAGGAGAAGGAAGTCAAGAACCCTAGTTCAAGAACACAACAAGATTCCACTAGTTCTAGCCCTGAAATTGAAAGATTTCTCCGTGGAGTTCGTCACTAGGTATGTGCGATTTAACGAGTGGGTTACTTTTGCCCATTAGGTCCCTAGATTTCAGTTAGAATCTTGATTCCCTTAATACTATTTAGACTTAGGGTTTCTAGAACTTCAACATATTATCATGAACTAGTTATTTCATGATCCAAATTATATTATCATGTTGTTACATCATTTCTTGCATGAATTTCAGAATCCTAGATATGCATTTCTTTAGTTCTTGAATTGCACATGCTAGGTCAGATATTTCAGTTATTTCAGATATACATGCCTCAGTTGTTGAATGTGTCATTATCACATAATAATGTTGCATTCTCAGTTGCATGTCAGTATTTTGAGCTATCTAGTATATTAAAATAATTAAGTCATAATGTGTTAATCACTTAATCAATTGGAAGTAACATAATACCGAGTTGGACTATGGTCAGTGACCCATTTAGTCCCAGAACTACGAGCCACATAGGTTGTAAGTCCCCTCTGTGGGCATCATTTAATGATCACACCAGTCATACATCTATACCTGTGGTAGGGTATATTAGGTCCTCTTGATGGGGGCGTATACATCGGACTCCACATCTAGCTTATGTGGCTTTATTATCGGTTATTAGTAGCTCCCACAGTTCAATCAGACTCTGTTGCATTGACCACAATTTAGTACAGTCAATATTCAGTCTCTGCATGTTATAAATTTGGTCATTGCATTCAATTAGTTCAATATTTAGTATCTATATCATGTTGAGATTATACTCATGCTTTATTGATTGTTTCGTTATATGTTATTTCAGCTTTACTCTATCATGCATGCTCAGTACCTTTCAAGTACTGACGCATACTTTACAATACATCTTCTTGTGATATAGGTTCCGGTTCTCAACTTCTAGATCACACATAGATCGGTTCCCAATCTCTAGCTCAGCGTCATTAATGGTGAGTCCTCATTCTCCGAGGATAACAATCATGTTATCTTTTCAGGATTTTAGTCATTTAGTTTCAATTTGCTAGATTTAGCTGGAGCATGTCCTAGCACTTCTAGTCAGTTAGAGGTCATTTTCAGGCATAGTTAGATTCAACTTAGTATTTGAGTTTGATATTTCATTAGTATTAAACTATCAACTTTCATATATTCAGTTTTAGTATATGGGTATTCCCCATCATTTTAGATTTACTTCATGATTAGCTTCCACATCAGTTTATTATTCTTTAGTATACTCATGTCATGCCAGTAGGGTTAGTTTGGGTTCACTTGTGATCCTAGGTCCCGTGTCCGCGTCCAGGGGTAGCCTCGGGGTATGACATAAATGTTATATTATATGAGGCAAGTGGATTTCTCGATCCTTGTTAAGTGTATAGAATCATGTATTTTCTTGTGGTATGTGTTGGAGAGTAATGGGACTTGGTGATTGGTTGAATTATTCGTATTGAATAATTCTAATGATGAAAAAGGGGGTAATAAAAGGTAATGTGATTAATTATTTGTGTGTGATGTGTGGAGAATGATTTGAAAGGCTTATTGATTATTTTTTTATGTCTTTTCACGATTGTGTTGTTGTGAATTGCACATTGCCATGTAAATAGTCATCTTCTCATTGTTTCTGTGAACATGTCATTTGCATTAGTTCTAAGACATGGTTGTGACAAATGTTATGTGAATTGAGGAATAATAAGAAATTAAAGAGTAGGTAACATTTCGAAGGATGTGTCTTGCGCTACGATGGATATTATGATTTAAGAGATGTATCGCATCCCGCGATGTATTTTATTATCAAGGGACGTGCTGCACGCCGCAATAAATTCTATTGTCGAGGGACATGTCACACGCCACAATAGAATTCTATTTTTGAGGGTCGTGTCGTAGTCTCCGATGGATGTATGGACAAAAATATACCCCATGAGTCCCAGACTAAGAAACAGTGGGTGTGTATCACTAGGTCCGACATGCATCACCGTACTTGACATTACATTTCATTGCATTGCATATCTTTATCATTTGTGAACTTGTGAGTTCCTTTCAGTGGAACTTTTGATTGATGAAGTTGATCATGTTTGTTGCTGATCTGTAATTGTTGGAATGTTGTAATTGAGTTGTATCCTATGAAATGGTGAACTGTTAGGTTGAGCTGGTTTTATGCAGGTTGTAGTTGTGGAGGTTTGGTTGGGATGGAAGTAGTACCCATATTCTATATTCTTAACTTGTGTTTAGGAGTTCACTTGCTGAGTACCGTGTGGTTTGGTACTCACCCCTTGCTTCTACATTTGTGTAGGTTATGAGCCCGAATCTTTATGATACTCTCTTGTCTGAGGCTTCCTATGGCGATTTGTGAGGTAGTTGATTGTCATCTCAACAAACCTTTTTACTCCTACTTATGATCTTGTTCTACTTTAGAGACAACATCATTTGAGACTTGTTTCTTTCTTTCAAATCTATTGTAATACATTAGAGGCGTGAATACGTGACAACCTAGTTTTGGGGGTATATTTAAGTTAATTATGAATTTCCACATTATTTTATAGTATTAGACTTTTATTCTCGCTTTTCTTCCACACTTATCGTATTATTTGGGTTCAAGTTTACTTGTCTTGGTGGGATAAGAGAGTGCGATCACATCCATTTTTGGATCGTGATACATATTCTTGGTTTTTTTTAAAACAATAGATGAAAATGAAGTTTACATAAACTATGATACAAATAATTCAACATTTTTTTTAAAATTGAAGTCTACATAACTCAAATTCAAAAATATTTTAGATTTTCATGATTGGTTACATATTTTTGTGTTGGATTTATATCATTTACATTTTCCATTAGAGATGTTTATTATAATAACACTAATAGATTCTACCTCTTTTTCACAGATGAAGGTGAAGATTCATATATGTACATCATTAAATTACACTATAAGGTCGGTGGATGTTTGAGCGATGAACTATATTAATGGTCATATAGTTTATTATGACTATTGCAATGGAGATAAAAATTCCATTATTAAGATGAGGGAGTATATGATAAAGTTTAAAGTCACTGATAAAAGGTGAAATATTGGTTCAAGTTTGGGCCTTATTTTGAGACAAGTATAAGACTTTTGTCAACTAATCTAGATACATATAGCCTTGTCTATGAAATACCTCATAGTAGGGAAGTGGAAATATTTGTTGAGCACATGAAAGAGGATCAATGAAACTATGATATAGTTGATTCTGAGAGCAACCCACAACAAGGCGGAGAAGATTTTGGAGATGTGAATAGAATAGAGAAAAGTAATGAGAGTGATGCCACATGTGAAGAACGTGAGTTATTTAATGACTATGATTATTCCTTGGAAGAAGATGATATGTTTTTTGATAAAATCATTGACTCTAATGTATAATGGGTTGGTCTTAATGGGAGAAATAGAGAAATCAAGTTAAAGAAAAAACAATGGAGGTTGGAGCTGCCTTAGACATGTTGGCAAGGTTTCCCAATGACACTCAAGAAAATGATTGTGCTAAATTGATGATTCGGGGGTTTCAACTCATTTAGGGATTAATATTCAATGTTTAGTGTCCTTAATGCCTATTTTATGCTCAAAGATGATGTTAAAATGTTAATTTGCAGCAAGGAAGGTAAAAGAGCAAGGCAAGGGCATTACCGGGCAAAAAGGAGCGAAAAAGCTTAAAAAGCTAAAGAAAAGCAAGGGTGGTACTCGCCAAAGCCACTCGGCGAGTCGCCGAGTGGACCTTCCCCTCGCCAAAGGTTCAAGCAGGCCAGCCCATGGATAAGACCAACTTAGCGATCAAATTGATGTTTTGGTGAAGCATCGAATGGATCGGCGATGTCGACCTTGATCGCCTAAAGTCACAGAAGAGAGGTGATGAATGGCTAAGTCAAGAAGGCGATGGAAAGGAGCATTCGACGCATAGCCGACTAGGTCAGTGAAGCCCGACTTATTTCGCCGAATGACTCCGTAGCTGAAATTTTGGGAACATATAAATGCAATTTTCAAAACAAGAAAAGAGTCCACATTGTCCATTGTCCAGTTCTGGGTTTTTGATCCTCAACATTCTAAACATTGTTCTTACACTTTTTGGGTAGAGATTTATGGTTGGTTTGATTTTTAGCTTTAATTGGAACATTTGAAGACTTGTGGATTGTTGCCTAATTTGATGGAAAACATAGTTGGTAACGAGTTCTTGCTCTTTATGATGTTTGGTTAAAACCCACATTCTTGGCGGTGTGATTATGTAATTAAATGTTCCAATAAGCTTATGGGTGTTAGTATTTACTGATTTTATTGTTAATTTAAAGTGGGTTCATTTAATAGTTGAGTTTTAATTGATGAATTATAGTTGCAAATACTATTCTAGTTTAGCATTCTAAGCTTGTTTGAGAAAAAAGTAATAGAGTTAAAACTATTAGTTGATGATTGTAGTGATAGGGTTAATGTAGACTTAGCTTGAGAAAGTGGGTCTAAATGCAATCCTACTAATCTAGCTTGAAAAAGTAGATTGATTGAGGTATTGGGTTGTTTATATGTGTTGAGCTTGTCGAGGTTCGAAAGATCTCTCTTGATTCGTGATAGTTGATTGCGAAAGGACTAATGATCCTAAAACCAAGCCTACCCACTAAGATTCAACGACTTCTAGTAAATAATAATCAACCATTTTGCGAAATTGGCATTCAATTGATCACACTCCCAAGAAATCCCCTTCCCTGTTTACTCCCGGTTGTTCGTAGTTGTTAATTGTTATCTCAAATCACCCCATTCAATTTATTTTATTGCTTCACAAATGTCTACATCTACAAACAAATAGAACACCATTTTACTTCGCAATCAAATTCTTTACCGTATCACTACTTGTGGGATAAACCCCAACTCGTAGTTGGGTTATCTTGTTAGGGACCGCCTACTCTTAGAATCGGATGAAGTGTAGTCTAGCGTTATCATACAGCATATGAGGATTTAATGACTTTGGATGGAGATTCTGATGATGGCGATCCTAAAAGATCAACTAATTTTCTCCAACTAGGAATTTGGAGGATCCAAAATTTACCTTTACGCTTAATATGATTTTCAGCAATAGCAAAGAATTCAAGTAAGCAATTAAGTTACATGTTGTGTTACAAAAAAAAGACATCAAGTTTAATAAGCAAGAGAGTACAAAGTCGAAGGCAATTTGTTAGGTGTCAAGTTGCAAATGGTTCATATTTGCATCAAAGTCTAATCACGATGAACCTTTCAAAGATCAAGACAATAGGCCCTGACCATTCTTGTGGCAAACAAAGAGACAACAAGACTATTGACTCTGGAGTTTTAGCTAAGAAGTATGTTGAAGAATTTAGAATAAATCCAAATTGAGGAGTAAAATAATTCCAAATCCAAGTGATGAGGACACATAATTGTACTATTACTGGAACCCAAGCTTATATGGAAAAGAGGAAGACATAAGATCTAATTACAGGAACTAAAGAAGAGAAGTTTGATATGTTATGGGATTACTATGCTTAGCTAATTAAGGAGGAGTAATCTAGAGACTACGTGTATTTTGAAGCTAGATGAAAATTAAAAAACAATGGTCAATGGTACAAAAAGATTTTTGAGACTTTATATATGTTTTGCAACTTGCAAATAGGATTTTTTAGCGGGATGTCAACCTATAATAATGGTTGATGGATGTAATTTGAAAGGGCACCAAAAGGGGAGTCAACTATTGACAGTAGTAGGCATTGATGGAAATAACAACATATATCCTATTGCATTCGCAATTGTAGAAGGCGAACTAAGGGAAACATGGAAGTGGTTTCTAACACTTCTTGATAAGGACCTAGGAATATCACTAAACCCTTTTGCATGGACTTTCATTTATGATAAAAAAAAGAGTTTAATTCCAATATTTGATGAGATAATGCTAGATGTTCCACACAGATTTAGAGTGAGACATCTACACAACAATTTCAAAACTGAAGGTTTTGGAGGAGGACAAGCGCTAAAGGATATCCTACGGAATGCTACTAGGGCAACTACAAAACCTGAATTCTCCAAGTAGTTGAAAGTGATGAAAAAAATAGATTCAAAAGACCCTGAATACTTTATTAATAAACCACCCAGTCACTGGTCAAGGGATTTTTTCTCTTCTTTTTCAAAATGTGTTGTGTTATTAAACAAATTGTGCTAGTCATTTATTAGTGTACTTCTACATGTAAGAGACAAGTATATTTGGACAATGATTGAATAAATTAGGATCTATATGTTGTCCAGAATTCTAAAGAACAGAGATAAAATGATGAAGTATTGTAAGAGAATCTGTCCAAAAATCGTGTTGAAACTAGAAAAAAAGTAAGGCTAAAGCGGCTGAATGTATTACCACTAATCAAAATTACGGAATCTGTCAAAGAAGCCAAACATGGGTCGGCAGAAGATCTAAATTGCCAAAATCGACGTCAAGAATCACCTCCAAGTCACATTCCCTAAACGTTGTTTAGGACTTTTTAACAAAGCTAGTGAACTATGTACACTATGCGGAGTTGAAATTGCCATTATTGTTTTCTCCCATGCAAGAAAAGCTTACTCCTTTGGCACGCTAATGTTGAGTCCATTAATGATAGGTTTCTTCCGCGAAATCCTCATCCAATCTACAACACTTCATATTTTTGAGCCTCATAATAAACATGTAAATATTTGTGAGCTCAACTTGCAACTCACTCAAATTCATGAAGTTAAAGTTGAGAAGAAAAAGAGTGAAACATTTGACCAGATATTGGTGGGAGGCCTAGGAGATGTTCTTAGCTGAGAATGATGTTGGGATTTTTAGTAATTATGACTTCAAGCCTGTTATGGATGCTACAAATTATCCTCATAACCATACTTTTGGTTTTGATCATCATGGGTTCTATTAATTTTTTTTCCTCATCTTTTGGTTAAATTAATCTAGCCATAATCTCCTTAGTTGTGTTACTTAATATATATGTTACATTATTAAAATGACATAAATACAGTTCTACCTTCTTCGTTTCTATCATGTTACTATTTAAGAAGACCAATTTTAAAACATACACAACGATAATATAAAGATTTTTTCAGCTAATTAGTTCCACTTATTTATAGGCAATTACATGTAGCTATCTTTTAGGTAATAATAAATAAAATTTCTATAACTACCCAATTGGTAAATAAGTGGAATTTGCTAAAATTCTTGTGCACTTTTTCTACATTACTTTTGAGATACTGCAAGCCGAAGGTGAAGTTGATTGTGAATGTGAAATGTCAATAATGTAGATGGAGGTGGTATGTTTCCCATTTTCCTTAAAACTACATAATTTGTATTTAAAAAAACAACAAAACAGTAACAAAAATAAAATAAAATTGAATAAGATAAAAGTTAAGCTGACTGAATTTATGTTATGTTTTTAGGAAAATTATATTATCTACAATGTACTCGAGATAACGAAATACATCCTCACAGAACAGTGGTAACACAAACTCCAGTGAACAGTGAACTCACTCGACAATGTTAAAATTACATGAGTTTTTTTAAAGTGCAAGAAGAACAGTAGAAGATCCAAAAAAATTGTATATTAAAAAAATGAGAGAAATTCCCTCTATTTATACCCAAATAAAGATAGTAGAACATGTGTTATTCTGTATTATAATAAGAAATATTACAACTTTTAGGAAAAGTCACAACCACCCTTCAATATAAAAATATGCTATTCAAATTACATTGTTTTAAGAAAAAAATACTTTGTTTCTTATTTACATATTTCAATATCCAACAATAATCACCTTATCAAGCTTTGCAAAGACTCTTTTGTTACATATCTCACTGGCCTATAATTAATAATTACAAAAGTTTTACTCTTTTTTAATCGTATCTTCTACCCGGTTGTAACATTTGTTCTTAGAAATATCTTGGCTTCTCAAGAATTTCTATGGTTAGTTTAGATAAGATGTACCTGTAAACAAAAGATACAAAAGAGATAATTAAAAGATTTGAAGAAATTGTTAATTAAGTGAGGTGACACATCTAATCAAGATCATAGATATATACAAATATTCACATCTTGAATAACGAATACTAACAAAACTTACTTATATTTATGAGTAGACTTAAACATTTTGCATAAATAGATAAAGAGACAAATCACACCACATGTATCAAAAGGTACTATTCAGAAATCCAATTTCCTTGAAAAACAACAATGACCAGTTTAGATCCAAAGGTAATACTGGAAACACCAGATTTACTTTGCTCAACACAATCATTTTTCTGCGTCTTTGATACGATTTTAAAATTATAAAGGGGGGAATAATAATCTTTGCTCGTCATTTGTATTAACACTGCTTGTCTTTTCCACTAAGTTGTTGAAGATGTCGAGCATGCTTCTTTCCTACCCTATATGCCTCCATCGCCTTTTCACAGAAGGTCCCTATTTTGCATGTCTCACATCAAAATGTGAACTCCCTATTGTTTTACTTTTCATGAGCTGCATTGCCATCTATCAACAAGGATGGTGGATCATTAACATTTGGACTTGATATCAGATTATCGTAACGATGCTCCACAAGCTTGATGAATTTTGATTTCTTTGGAAAAAGACCAATGCTCCAGTTTTTGTTCTCCTCCTTGAGTTTGTGATTTTTCCCTTGGAAGTGGGCATTCAGGCAATATTGATTTGTAGTACTTACCTGAGAAAGTTCACAATTCCACTCTGTAACATTTTTCACTGGAGCACTCCTTAATGAAGGCTTATCATCTACCTCTTCAATTAGAGTTATAGCTTTCCATTTTGCTCCAGAGAAGCTCGTGTTAGGATTAGTCTGTATCAACACCAAAAGAAGCACTTCTTAGAAATTTAAACATTGACGAATTCATAAACATTAAATGAATGTATAAAAGCAATAGTAGCTTCTACTAAAGCAGGGAACAACGGCCTAGGGAGAACATTTTTTGGAGCACATTAAAATGGAAACATCATTGGACCTGATTCTGCTCAACCAGGCCAATACTTAGTGGTATAAGAATGAATGTTGTTGCCAATGATAACGTTTCATTTCTGATTGTTATCTAGTACAGGAAATTATTTCCTAGGTTTGGTTGCTCAATTTAGAGATGACTTACCTTGTAATGATATAAACAAATATAAATAGCATTCTGGTTATGTAAACTAGTCACCAGAAAACCACATACATGACTAGACAGAATACCTAAAGGAAAAAAAATTAGGGACTCTAGGCCTTTTTTCGAGAATCAAAACAAATATAATGACACAGCAATATCCTGAACAGGTTTTGATAATGATAACATGGACCCGGTTCTCAAGAGTAGAATAACGAACGGAGAAAGACGCGGGGAACTAGGAGGTTCGATTTAAGGAGAACATTAGATAATGTACTCCTTGTAGGAGTGAACTTTCTGAAGCTAGGTGTTTGGTTAGTTCAACACAGAATCTTTGATGAGTGGTAATTATTCTAAGTGTGAAACTGAGCTTGTGAGGTTTGTAAGAAGAAGTGAATTTGGCTTCTCAGAGAGTTTGTAATAAGAAATGGATTTGACTTCGAGGAGATCAAAGTTAGCAGTTATAGTTAATCAGTTGAGGTACTAGAGTTTGTCCCTTTGATTATTGAGTTGTAATCTAAAGTCTCTCTTTGAAGTTTAGTGAGAAGTTGTTGAAATCCTACACGTTGTAGGTCGTGGTTAGCAAGGAGGCTTTCCACGATAAATCTCTTTGCCATTCTTTTTTGTTATTATTTTCGCTATTACTGCAAAAACGTAGTTCTTGTATTTGTTAGCTTGTTACAGTTTCTTCGATTGGTCTAAGAGCATCTCTTTTCACTTAAAAGGTTGAAACCTTGTAAATGATCAATGGTTGCACCACCTACAGCACATGAAGGAGCGTCATGGACAATAACACCACTATTCAGTGGAAAATCTTATGGATGGTCGAAGAACATGTGGTACAACTCAAGTCCAAGGAGAGAAAGGAATGTGATGTTGCTGACAAATTGGCAATTCATAACAATGCAAAACCTGAGAAAATCTTGATATGTGGAATAGTTCCAAATGAGTATAATAGAATTTTAGCATGTCTAGATGATAAAGTGAGATGGGAGACACCGCAAACAGCTCATGAGGGGACAAGTCAGGTAAATAAATTCATAATTGCTAATTTGAATAGGCAGTATGAGTTGTCCGGAATGATGGAAGGAAAAATAATTCAAAACATGTATACTCGATTCACTGACATCATTAATGAAATCTACTCACTAGGAAAGATAGTACCCACTAGAAATGCTGTCAGAAAACTTTTGAATGTTGTCCTTGAATTATTGGAAAGCAAAGTTGTAGCAATTACTGAAGCACATGACCAAGAAACTATGATGATGGATGATCTTTTTGGAAATTTCATGACCTATGAGCTAAAAAATAATCAAGAAAAGGGAATAGGAGACAAAAGGAAAGATAAGAACCTAGTTCTCAAAGCAACATAAAAGGATGAGTTCAAGGAAGAGAATATTGCTTTAATGACAAAGAGGTTTCAAAGAATCTTGAAAAGGGGACATGAAAATCAAATGAGAAACCCTCAAAAGACGACCGACAAAGACAACAGAGAACAATTATGCCACAAATGTAGAAGCCTAGATCGTTTCATCAAATTTTATCCCTTGTGGATTCCAGAATATAAAAGGAACAAACCAGAAAAGGAAAAAGTGATCAGGAACGATCAGTACAGTCCTTCAAATCATAAAGTAAGCAATCAATAGTTCTAGTTAATGACTCAAGTGTTGAGGTACCTCCCATTCAGTCAGTTCCTATAGTAAAATGGTTTCCAGAAGTCTTTCCTGATGATCTACCCGGAGTCCCTCTTGAGAGAGAAATGGGCTTCGACATAGATGTCATTCCAAATACTCGTCCTATCTTTA
Source organism: Solanum acaule (assembly GCA_036250505.1). Lineage (NCBI taxonomy): Eukaryota > Viridiplantae > Streptophyta > Magnoliopsida > Solanales > Solanaceae > Solanum > Solanum acaule. The sequence goes on along the minus strand of JAJOOR010013349.1, from coordinate 8,110 downwards.
TTCTGCCATATAGAATGGCACCAGCAGAGTTGAACGAGTTGAAAAAGCAGTTGAAAGATTTGTTAGACAAGGGCTTCATTCGACCAAGTGTTTCACCTTGGGGCACTCCAGTCTTGTTTGTGAGAAAGAAAGGTGGTTCCCTAAGGATGTGTATAGATTACCGTCAATTAAATAAGGTTACCATCAAGAACAAGTATCCTCTAACAAGAATTGATGATCTTTTTGATCAACTTCAAGGTTCCTCTTGTTTTTCTAAGATTGACCTCAGATTAGGTTACCATCAGTTGAAAGTAAGGGAATGCGACATTCCAAAGACAACATTCAGCACTAGATATGGTCATTATGAGTTCTTGGTCATGTCTTTTGGTTTGACCAATGCACCAGCACCATCCATGGATCTTATGAACAAAGTCTTCAAACCTTATTTAGATATGTTTGTTATCGTCTTCATTGATGACATACTAATCTATTCAAGGAATGAAAAAGATCATGCTAGTCATCTCAAAATAGTTCTTCAGACTTTGAAAGATAAGGAGTTGTATGCCAAGTTGTCTAAGTGTGAGTTTTGGCTTTAGTCTATGCCGTTCTTGGGCCACATAGTTTCCGGTGATGGAATTAGAGTGGATACTCAGAAAATTGAGGCAGTGTAGAATTGGCCTAGACCCACATCTCCAACTGATATTAGGAGTTTCTTGGGTCTAGTTGGCTACTATAGAAGGTTTGTAGAGGGGTTCTCGTCTATTTCATCTCCTTTGACCAAGTTGACTCAAAAGACAGTGAAATTTCAATGGTCTGAAGCTTGTGAGAAAAGCTTTCTGGAATTGAAAAAGAGGTTGACTACTGCCCCAATTTTGACCTTACCCGAAGGTACTCAAGGTTTTGTGGTGTATTGTGATGCATACAGAGTTGGTTTGGATTGTGTGTTAATGCAGAATGGCAAGGTGATAACTTATGCCTCCAGACAGTTGAAGGTTCATGAGAAGAATTATCCAACCCATGACTTAAAGTTGGCTGCTGTAGTTTTCGCCTTGAAGACTTGGCAACACTACTTGTATGGTGTTCATGTTGGTATATTCACTGATCATAAGAGCTTGCAATATGTGTTCACTCAGAAAGAGCTCAATCTCAGATAGAGGAGGTGGTTGGAATTACTCAAGGATTATGACATGAGTATTCTTTACCACCCAGGTAAGGCTAATGTGGTTGCTGATGCTTTAAGCAGGTTATCTATGGGTAGTACCACCCATGTTGAGGAAGAAAAGTGGGAGTTAGCCAAGGATGTGCACAGACTTGCACGCCTAGGAGTCAGACTTATGGATTCCACAGAAGGAGGAATAGTGGTGACGAACGTGACTGAATCATCACTAGTGTCAGAACTGAAGGAAAAGCAAGACCAAGACCCCATTTTGCTCGACTTGAAGGCAAATGTTCAAAATCAAAGAGTATTAGATTTTGAACAATGGGGAGATGGTTTATTGAAATACCAAGGTATATTGTGTGTACCAGTGGTGGATGAACTCCAAGAGAGAATCATGGAGGAAGCTCATAGCTCCAGATATTCAATCCATCCGGGTTCCACCAAAATGTACCGTGATTTGAGAGAAGTACGTTGGTGTAATGGTATGAAGAAGGACATTGCAGAATTTATCGCTAACTGTCCAAATTGCCAACAAGTGAAAGTTGAGCACCAAAGACCCGGTGGTTTGGCGCAGAATATAGAACTTCCAGAATGGAAGTGGGAGATGATTAATATGGATTTCATCACAGGTTTGTCAAGGTCTCGTAGACAACATGATTCTATTTGGGTGATCGTTGACAGAATGACAAAATCAGCCCACTTTTTGCCAGTAAAGACTACCCATTCAACAGAAGATTATGCTAAGTTATATATTCAAGAAGTGGTCAGACTTCATGGAGTTCTAGTCTCCATTATTTCAGATAGAGGTGCCCAATTTACAACACAGTTCTGGAAATCTTTTCAGAAAGGTTTGGGATCAAAGGTGAACTTCAGTACTACCTTTCATCCTCTGGGAAAGCAGAGCATACCATTCATACCTTCAAAGATATGTTGAGGGCCTGCGTGATTGATTCAAGGGGAATTGGGTTGATCACCTGCCTCTCATAGAGTTTGCTTACAACAACAGTTTTCACGCTAGCATCCAAATGGCTCCGTATGAAGCTCTTTATGGAAGAAGATGCAGATCTCCTACTGGATAGTTTGAAGTTGGTCAAGCAGGGTTGATAGGACAAGACTTAGTTCACCAAGTTATGGAAAAGGTGAAGGTGAATCAAGAGAGGTTGAAAATGGCACAGAGTCGTCAAAAATCCTACCCAATTATTAGGAGAAGGCCACTAGAGTTCGAAGTAGATGATTGGTATATTTGAAAGTTTCACCCATGAAGGGTATTATGAGGTTTGGTAAGAAGGGGAAGCTTAGTCCTAGGTATATTAGACCTTATCGCATAGCCAAGAGGGTTAGCAATGTAGCTTATGAGTTAGAGCTACCTTAAGAGTTAGCAGTAGTGCATCCGGTATTTTACATCTCTATGTTAAAGAAGTGCATGGGAAATCCTTCATTGATAGTACCAACTAAAAATGTTGGGATTAAGGATAATTTATCTTATAAGGAGATTCCAATTCAGATTTTAGATCACCAAGTTTGCATGTTGAGAACAAAGGATGTCGCATCAGTCAAAGTCCTTTGGAGGAACCAATTTTTTGAAGAAGCTACTTGGGAAGTTGAAGAGGATATGAAGAAGAGATATCCACATCTGTTTGAATCCAGAGAAAATTCAGATCAAGATACTAATCCTCTTCTTAGTACTAGCTAAATTATGAGTATGCATGTTGTTACTTGCTTTTTGCTTGTTGAGTGTTGAACTTGATGTTACTACCCTTAGCTTAGTAAAATATAGCTCATTCGAGGACGAATGTTCCCAAGGGGGAGATATTGTAACATCTCGTACCTAGAAATGACTAGAAAGAGTTTAAAATCTGAAAATAATCATTTTTGGGAAGCATGTAGAAATCTGGAAATTTTTGTCTAAGTTAAGAAATTGAGTTTTGGTCATTTTCAAACGACCATAACTCGTAGCTCAGATGATTTAGAAGTAGTTCTTGATATGATTGGAAATCCCTTGGGAAGATCTTTCCAACGCCGCTGAGTTTGCACGATTTCGACATTGTATGAGTGAAATATGCCTTTCAGAAGTTGGGTTGTTGGATTGAGGAAAGTCCCAATCCGGATTTAGGGAAGGGCAAAGTAGTCTTTTCACTAATTAATTTCCATATTCGTTTTTAGGGATTTATTGGGGGTAAAAACAGGACTTAGTTAGTTTGGAGAATTGAGAAATACGCTTAGGGTTGGAGAAGAGAGAACCTATAAAGGTATGTGAGATCTTTTCGTGTTGGGTTAGTTCACCCACACTCCCATCTTATTTATATTCAGAGAATGGTTGTTGATTGAATGAAAAGTTAGGGAGTTCTTGAAGAACTTTGTTGAAATTCGTTAAGTTCTTGTTGGTTGAGTTGTTGATGCATGCGGGTTGAGTTGATTCATGTTTTTGGGCTTTTTTTCAAGTTAGATTGGTTGTGTATTGAGGGTACAATTGATCCTAAGTGTTTGGGGAAGAACTAGGGAAGATTGGAGGGTTTAGAGATGAAAATCGGAAAAGAAAAATAGTAAAAAACCTTCGGCAGGGGGTGGGGCGTCGCGCCAGCCAGTGTTCCCCAAAATGGGCTCTGAAGTTCACCCCTTGGGGCAACACGCCAGCCAGAGAGCCCGAGCTGTTCCTCTGAAGTTTGAGGGCTGGTGCCCCGTGCCTCTTAGAGCGCGAGGGACGCCAGTTCTCCCCATTCGTTCCCCACCTTTTCGTACTTGTTCCTAAGCGATGTACCTATGTTTTCTAGTTGATTCCAACACTCTAGGGTTCATTTAAACATCATGAAATCATCCATAAACATGAGATCATGAACCTTGAATCCATAATCCAATTCAAGGAAAGTTAAGATCAAAGTCATAGAAGCTAAGAGTCAAAGTCTAGAAGTTAAGAAGCAAGACAAAGCAAAGTTTCTTAAAGTTTGCAAGAGTCTTTATTAAACGTTCAAACTTTGTTTTAAGGCTCAAGTTTCTAGTAAAGTGAAGAGTAAAGAGTTGATTTCATTTCTCAAAAGTTATTAGGGAACTATGTATTCCCAAAGAAGTTTATAAATGTTTTCACATTTGAGCAACAAAGGAACTATGTTTCCCAAAAGAGCCTTTGGGTTAGTTTTCAATAAAGGGAACATCGATTCCAAGAGAGCCTTTGGGCTAAACCTTGAGAAATTATCTCAAACTAAAGAAAGAGGTGTTTAAAAACCATAGGAGCTAAAGTATATTTTTGGGAGTAGTATTGAGCACCGAATTGGGGACGCGAGTTCATATTAACTCAAATCTCCATAAAAACCATGTAGCCATCATGGGTATTAATGTGTCATACTTTTCAGATGATCACATAAGTTAAGCTAGTGGATCCACTAAGTTAAGTAAGGCCCTATATCATGGCAAAGTATAGGATGGTCCTTGGGCAACGTGGGGTAAAACGTTGTATCATCACTAGGGCTCATAGTGGTGGTTGTTGGTTAAAGAATCTCCCACTAAAGTTATATTACTTTTATATATAAGTAAAGTTGAGTTTGTTGTTGCTTTATCTTTAACGAACTAAGTTGTTTACACTGTTTTAAAAGCCTTATATTTATTGCATGTGTCTTATTGCTTTATATTGAGTTAGTTATTCATGAGTTGAACAGAGCAAAAGTAAGTGTTCCTTTGTACTCCTTCCAAGCTTAAGTTGTTGTAGAGCATTCCAACTTGCAAACTCGTACATTCAATGTACTGATGTCATTTGGCATACATCTTATTATGATGCAGACACATGTAACCAGGATCAGTATCCAGCGTGCCATTGATCTAGTCGAGCACTCCAGAGTCAGTGGTGAACCTCCTTGCATTCCGTAGGACTCTTTTATTCTCTTTCCTATTATTTCTTTATTAGGATGTTGTGGAGTCTGTTCTGACATCCTTCTTAGTATTATAGAGGCTTTATAGACAGTTAGATAGTAGTTGAGTCTCTCATCTATGTATTTACAGATATTTTATTTTGAGACGTAAGTTGCCATTTTGGCCAGATTTTATAATTTAAGTTTCTTTTGAACTTATATAGTGTTGAGTTAAGTCTTCCGTTGAGTTAAGTAGCCATGCCAAAGGTTCGCTTGGGACCAGTAATGGTCTCCGAGTGCCGGCCAAGTCCAGGGTGTAGACTCGGGGTGTGACAAGATACCCGAGCTAATCACAGTTAGTGTTTATTCCAGGCATGGTATCCACAATGCAATCATTAGTATTCTTGTATCGGCATGGTACCCCAGCCAACCAGCAATCACAGATAATCATGCACAACCACAACCATAATCAGAATAAGCAATAACACTTGAAACCACAAGTAACATAAATCAGTTCATTGCATGCATGAGATTATCAACATAATATCATTTCATATCCTTTCCTATATTTTCAAAACATGCATTGCATAATGATACTATAAAGTAGTAGACATGCATACATACATAAAATAAAAAATATACAACCGTCATCTACCTCGAATCAAGCTCTTAGGGAATTCTAAAGAATCCAAGTTTTCCCCTTTTAATGTGACTTCTTGAGTTGAACAACATTTAAGGCTACGACTTGCTGGGAAGGGTGTCACTTTTTAGTTGCACCTTTGAAAATGTTTTTCTACATTTCAATCTAATTAACTATTTCTAACAAACATTCTAATAATCTTTAAATAAATAAAAACCTTGTTTAAAGTTCCAATTTTATGCCCAAAAAAAGTTGGAACTCACATTTTAGAAAAAGATAAGTGAAACAGAGATGGAAAATATTATGGTGTCGTTATTTCTTTAATTTGTTGCTACTGCATTGGACAAGGAGGCCGTCACTAACATATTTCTTGAATCTAGTTAATGTTGTGTCTTTTTCTGATATTTGTCTCAGAAAATTATGTAATACTCCAATAAATTCTTTTGTCTTCTTCTGACTGGTTCATGTCAAATTTATTATAAATTAGTATCTGGAAAAGTGTTTTTCACGTGTATCCCATATTATTATTATTCAACTGTATATTTATAGTTACAATGTTATACATTAAAATTATTTAATTGAGCTATCTAGTAAAAGTTAAAGATATAAAAAAGATTAGCATAATTACATATCCGCAAACCCTTAGGAATAAAGTCAGAATCCATATTATGTTATGTTCTTACTTATTACGATATATAATGTACTTATATATCTCGAAACAATAATTATAGCCTTCCATTTGATTTGATTGATAATCTTTCTACGAGAGACCATGAGATCAAACTGGAAGGCTATCAAAGTTTATATAGTCACACTCACATGTATTGATAATTGTCTAGAGCACTGCTTTTTTTCCGATCGAGAAAAAAATAATAGGATCATTAACCAACCAACAACAACAACAACATACCCAGTGAAATCCCACTAGGTGGGGTCTGGGGAGGGTAGAGTGTACGCAGACCTTACCACTACCTCGTGGAGGTAGAGAGGCTGTTTCCAGAAGACCCTCAGCTCAAGTACATCAAATCCCAGTAAAAGAAGAGGATGATAATTAACCAACCAAAATCATAAAATTTTGAGAGATTAGTCATCAAAATTGAAGGCGGGGGAAAATAAATAAATCGCACTGCACCTATTTAACATGAGTTATATCACTACATCATCTTATCATATGGATGCCAAGAAACAATTGAAAAACAATAACATTGCCTGTTTGTAAAGAGTTCATAAGAAACTAAGTCCAATATTCTATTTTATTTTACATCGAAATACTATACTCATAAATACACAACCTATATAGTAAATGTTAAATGATTCATTTATGTACTGCAATAAAAGACGTAAGAAATTAGACATAATTTTTAGTTTTACTAGAGGAAGATCAAAAGGCAAAAGCCATTTTAACTGAAAAGTAAACGGGCTATTAGAAGCTGAATAATCCTCTACACTTACCCTGTTTAATGCTATTCTTAAATTAAAATTAAATGGGAATTGGATAAGTTATTGCACCTAAATTATCATTTAATAGAAGTTTTCTTAAAAGAATAAATTGTCAAACATTCTTTAGAGAGGAAGATGAAAAAGTTATTGTATGCATTAACTTTCATGTTAAATATATTTAATTTATTAAATATTTTATAAAATATTAATTTAATATAGGGGTAAAATAGCAATTCAACATTTTACTTAGATTCTTCCCGCTTATAGTAATATATGATGATGATGATATTAGTTCTCAAACTACCCAATTACTCAATATGTCACGACCCGAGCCTACACCCTGGACGTGGCCCGCACTCGAGAACCATTGCTGGTCTCCAAGCGAACCCTCATCCTGGCTTACTACAAGCGAAAGACTAACTCAAGCGTACAAAATCTTAAAAACTAAATAAAAATTCATGAAACCTTAAATACAAAGCTTTAACTCAAAACAAAACTCTGAATAATATAATATATTCAACTCGCCATAAAATAGGCAACTTAAGTCCTTAAAACATTTAACAAATTAAATGAATAGACTTCTGAAACTCTATAGTATATCTATGAAGCCTCTGAATGGCAAAGATGGAAGTCGAGACAAGACCCACGACCTCCTAACAACTGATATAATTGAAAGTAAATGTGGAACCCTCTGGAAGAAAGGAAGCTCACCATAGCTAACTCGAACCCCATGAGGTATCAACGAAACTCCTGTTGATGATCCTGAATACCTAGATCTGCATCATGAAAAGATGCACACCGATAATCTAGTTCATAATGATCTAATATGAATTTAATCAATTATGAATATGATAGGAAGGAATAATTGAAATAAAAAATCTGCATAAACACGAACATGACTACATATATGCATAACGAAATGATAAAAAACTACGAAACCTTAATCTTATATGTACTTAAAAATATAGAAATAATTGAATTAAGAAGAATAATATGGGAAAAAATATTTGAAGATAACGAATTAGAAGATATATTAAATCAAGAATGGTATGA